>CABFVZ010001265.1:13686-35222 GCA_902151445.1 Timema monikensis
ATATATATATATATATATATATGTATATATGTAACTTATGTATAAAAGTTACTTATTAATAAACATCTCTGACTCTCCATCCACAAGGCTTCCACACATACAGCCCTAGTGTATTATGGTTTTTACAGACAAGGGACGTTATTAACACCTGTATCACTATTATACAAACACACACACATACATAAATACACACGTCTGGTCAATACGAATGGCAGTCGGGCATTCTCATTTTGCTTTTGAAAACATTAAAATAACGGTTTCCTCTTTATGACCCTTTATAATTATAATCTTCTGGTGCAGCCCAGACCCTTCTATAATTCAGACCCATACTAGCCCTTTGGGACATGGGTCGTTCTCTTGTTGGTCCATCTTTAATTTGTCCCTCCACTGTTTCTCTTTCATTATCTTCCTGTGTGTAAATGTGGTCCTACTCTTTGATCTCCTTGGTAGTAACTTCCCTTCCTACCCCCTTTACTTGAACACTCTCTCTCTCTCTTACCTGCTCTCTCACTCTCATACATACACACCCTTGCTGTAATGTATTTAACTCCTCCATGCGTTGAACAAGAAATTGCCCTTTGCCCTGTGAGAGTGTTTACGGGTATTTACAGTAGAACGACGGGCAAGTTTTCCCGACCGTAAAATGTCGAACCTAGTTTGGTCGAGTGATAAGTGAAGTCTGCTAAAGATCTTGGGGGCACTTGGTTCTAACCCCCAGGACGTTCCTAAACTAAATTAGTGTCTTTGTTTCCTGGTCTAGTCACTCACTATCATGGTGAGGACACAATGTAGGATTGCATCCTTTCAAAACAATAGAGAGGTTAACAATAGGAGAGTGACATGACTTTTGACAGAAGTAAATAAAGACCTTGCATGTCCAACAAGAAACAAATTACTTTTAAACGAAAAACTAAAAAGGTGAAACTCACATGGATAAGCATGCTTTGAAAAAATTAGTCTGTTTATTTCCTTTTACTCTGTGCAACATAAGAGAAAAAAAAATAGTTTAACATTAATTCCTTAATTTGAAAGTAATTTAAAGATCTGTTACTTTCTGTGTAGTTATCAGTAAATATAGAACAATTGTCAACTTTCAAAATATATTCTGACTTCTGATTCTATGACATCAGCGAATTAATCTGAACGAGGACCACCAGAGTGTGTTGATGAAAATAGTGCCAACATTTGCGGATAGAGGTTGTCATGGGGTAAGCACAGTGAACCCTCACACCATTAGGCTCGGTTTTCTAGACTTGAACAACTATTTCTTACATTAAGTATATAATTTGTCAATACAAGGTTGATTTAACCCTGTTCCAGACCAACCGCTCCAAAGAAAAATCTAAAAGAACCTGGGATACAACCCGGGACCACTATATTACAGAGAATACCAAGGATTGAACCCGGGACCTCTGTATCTGTAGCCAGGAACTCTGACCACTGGACCACAAAGGTGGTTAAGTACTGTACATTTGGATGCTGTTGAAAGTTGATAAATAGTTTACCAGTATTAATAATGTTATATATCATGTAGTTATCACTTACAGTTTATTACTCAACTGATAAAATTAACTTACAGTTCTAATTTCAGATGAAGAGCCTAATCTTAGAGCTAGAAAAGATAACAGATATTCCTTAGCTTATTAATACAATTCACATGACATGCAGCTGTCATTTTTGAAAGATAATATCAATACCTATGAAATAACACTAAAATAATATATAAAAATTAGTTGTTAAATGACAACTTAACACGGCAATCAAACCTGGGACCCTTTACTTAGTAGGCAAATTCCCTACCACTGAGCTAGTTTAAGGCAAAATCTGTGATCGACGTGTGGGAATCATCGGCTAACATGAGCTATCCACCGTTGACTCGGGGGGGTTCGGCTTTATGTTTCCGCTCTTACAAATAGCCGATTCATTCCACACACGTCCCTCACACACTCTGCCTTAAGCTATGAGTGAAGAATGACCCTGGTCGCGAAAAGAATCCTGGATACCTCAGTGGTAGAGCATTGGACGTGATAAGTAGAAAGTCACGGGTTCACTTAACCAATCTAGGTGTCACTTTTTAAATTAATTTAAATATGTCGGTGATGAATTTATCCCTGATCTAGGATAGCCTCATTTTCACTAATAATATAGCAAAAATGTGGGCCACATAAAAATATGTTTCTAGTTACTAAAATACTCTTCCTATGAAAAATAGACTGTAAATGTACAGAACGCTGTTATAGTTGCCTGTTCAATATTGGCGTTAAATGACCTTAATGTTTCGACGTACCCAGGGGTGGCCCAAGGCAAATTTTGCGCCAAGGTGGGATGGCTTTTTGGTGTCTCCCTATATAACCGGAGGACAATAGTAAAATATGAAAATAATCCCAAAATCTAACATAACCAGGGGGGGTGATGGGTAAATAATCCCCAAAACTAACGTAGTCTGGGCGTGATAATAAACTACTATATTAAGGGAAGTTCTACAAATGGTAGTCATACTCAAACGTTTTGATGTGAGACTGTACTAAAACAGGTTTACAAATAAAACCATAAGAACATGTTTTGTAGACAATTTTGTCTTCTTTATTTTATATCTAACAAATAATTTGATATGATGAATGGTTTTTTGAGATAATGGCAAAAAAAAACGTTTTAGAGTGCCATTTTGTCAAGATGGTGGATTTAAAAGAAAATGTTTTTAAAGAGTGGCACTAGGTCTATATCTTATTTTACTTACCACACAAAAAGTATACCAATATGTCAACTTTCATGTTAGTATCAAAAAGTGAACGATTATTCTACTTAGCAATTCAATTATTTCTCCCATGTTACATTTTCTGATCACGCCCAGATTACGCTAGGCTAAAAGTTGTGAGGCTTGGTTACAAGATTACTTTATTATCATGCCCAAGTCACGTTAGTCTAGGATTAGGTCACGTTAGTCTAAGATTTGTGAGGCTTGGTTTCGAGATTATGTTATTATCACGCCCAGGTCACTTTAGTCTAGGAGTTGTGTGGCTTGGTTTCGAGATTATGTTCTTATCACGCCAAGGTCACTCTAATCTAGGAGTTGTGAGGCTTGGTTTCGAGATTATGTTCTTATCACGCCAAGGTCACTCTAATTTAGGAGTTGTGAGGACTTGGTTTCGAGATTATGTTCTTATCACGCCCAGATCACACTAGGCTAGGAGTTGTGAGGCTTGGTTTAGAGATTATGTTCTTATCACGCCCAGGTCACGCTAGGCTAGGAGTTGTGAGGATTGGTTTCGAGATTATGTTCTTATCACGCCCAGGTCACCTTAATCAAGGAGTTGTGAGGATTGGTTTCGAGATTATGTTCTTATCACGCCCAGGTCACCTTAATCTAGGAGTTGTGAGGCTTGGTTTCGAGATTATGTTCTTATCACGCCCAGGTCACCTTAATCTAGGAGTTGTGAGGCTTGGTTTCGAGATTATGTTCTTATCACGCCCAGGTCACATTAATCTAGGAGTTGTGAGGCTTGGTTTCGAGATTATGTTATTATCACGCCCAGGTCACGCTAGGCTAGGAGTTGTGAGGATTGGTTTCGAGATTATGATCTTATCACGCCCAGGTCACGCTAGGCTAGGAGTTGTGAGGCTTGGTTTAGAGATTATGTTCTTATCACGCCCAGGTCACACTTGGCTAGGAGTTGTGAGGATTGGTTTCGAGATTATGTTCTTATCACGCCCAGGTCACGCTAGGCTAGGAGTTGTGAGGCTTGGTTTCAAGATTATGTTCTTATCACACCCAGGTCACGTTAGGCTAGGAGTTGTGAGGCTTGGTTTCGAGATTATGTTCTTATCACACCCAGGTCACGTTAGGCTAGGAGTTGTGAGGATTGGTTTCGAGATTATGTTCTTATCACACCCAGGTCACATTAGGCTAGGAGTTTTGAGGCTTGGTTTCGAGATTATGTTCTTATCACACCCAGGTCACATTAGGCTAGGAGTTGTGAGGCTTGGTTTCGAGATTATGTTCTTATCACACCCAGATCACACTAGGCTAGAAGTTGTGAGGCTTGGTTTCGAGATTATGTGTTTATCACGCCCAGGTCACTCTAATCTAGAAGTTGTGAGGCTTGGTTTCAAGATTATGTTCTTATCACACCCAGGTCACGTTGCGTTAGGTTGGTGCTCTGTTTGGTATCCCCCTAGAGCTGGGCCACAGACAAATAATATACCCAGACACTCAACCTCCGGGTTAAAATGGTTGCGCTCCTTTTGGCATCTTGAGTCCTTCACCATTAGGATCGCTGCGGTTAGTCCTATCATCACCCAGTAGTGACGATAGCGAGGCTCAGTGTTGAAGGACTCAAGCTGGCAAAAGGAGCGCAGCAAAACCCCGTAAGGTTGAGAGTCTGATTCTTACTAGTATGTGGCCTTGGAACACCAATGAATAATAATGATGATGATGATAATAATTATTTCAATTTTTCAATTACAATTTCCTTTATTATGGTGCTGGCCAACAGTCGTAAGACCTATAACAGGCTAGCACTAAAAAGTACACAAGTACCTTACAAATACAAGACGAGAAAATAAGAAGAAAAAAATACAAATCATTATAAATACTGATGAATAGTTAAGAAAAAAATAGTTAGTAATTATTATCAGAATAAAAAATAGCAATAATAACAAATAACTAAAGAGTAGTAAAACATGATTATTTTAAACGCAGTAACAATATGCAAAAAATTAATCAGAATATTGGAAGAATCAAACACCCGAAGCTATTATCTAAGCATTTAGTGAGGGATTCTCCATCTAGATATTATATTCTGAAAATTGACTCCTGGAGAAGGGAATCGAACCCGGGACCTTTGGCTTAGTACGCAAAAGATATACTACTGAGCTATTCAAGACTCGTCCCGTGGCTAGTGTCATTCTTCACTCATATTTTAAGGCAGAGTTTATGATCAACCTGCATAAATCTTCGGCTACAAATGTGTGATCTTATTAAGATCACACCCGCCTCGGTAGCGTAGTTGGCTAACGCGCTAGTCGTGTTGAGCCCGACTGCTGAGGACGGGGAGATCGAGGTTCGAATCTCGGTCGGGTGAACTAGGGGTGGTTTTTCATAAATGGTTTTCCACTCTCCCTCCACGCAAAAGCGGGTTCATTTCCTTTAATTCAACCTTCCCAATTCCTAAGCCATTAGCGTAATTAGTACTTAAGCGTTTCACCCGAACGGGTAGTAAGACGCGCTGCTAAATAATAATAATACTATCACGAGCTATCAGATAACGCAGCCATCTTCGACTCGGTAGTTGGCTTATTGCTGCTATTTGTACAGTTATTGTCCAATACAGTACAATGATACAATAATACATATAACTTCAAATTTAACTTAGCCTGAGCGTGATATGAAAATAGTCCTCAAACCCAACAACTTCAAACTTAACGTAACCTGGTCGTTATATAAAAATAATCCCCAAACCTAACAACTTCAAGCCTAACGTAAACAGGGCGTGATAGTGGAGTTGCTAGGCTTAACAAACGTTCAATTGTTTATACTAACATGAAATTGTACTCATTAGTATAATTTTGTGGTGAGTAAATTATAATCTAGTGTCATTCTAAAACGTTATTTTACATTTGCCTGCTTGAAATAATGGCACCCTAAAACTCTTTCTTTTTTTTCAATTATAACGTGAACCATTCATAATGTCAAAGTGTTTGTTAAACTAATAATAAAAAAATATAGGATGACATTGTCTACTAAACAGATTCTTATAGTTATATTTGTAATCCTAACAGTTTTTGTACAGTCTCGAAGGGGAAACGCTTAGCGTATGTTTAACATTTGTGGAGTTTCTTCTTCAATTATTTTACTATCACACCCAGGCTACGTTAGGTTTGGAGTTGTTAGGATTGGGGATTAATTTAATATCACACCCAAGTTAAGTTACGTTTGGAGTTGTTAGGCTTGGGGATTATTTCCATATTTTCCAAGAGTACAATCACCATGAGAAATGTGTTAGCTAGCAACTATCAGAAGATTTAATAACTGCCAAAATAAAAACCAAATTAAAAATAAAATTGTTTTTGTGAATGTTTTGACTGCCAAAAGTGAAAATAAATCAACATATTATGATCATTACAGATCATATGGTTTAGCAAATGAATACATGAAATTTGATATGCTAGCTGTTAGTTACCTATACTCCTATGGTGAATGGACTATATTATCCACCAGTTATGTAGAGAGGCGCCAAAAAGAAATACCACCCGGGCACGAAATTTACCTCGGGCAGCCCCTGACTCTATAGCATTAGGAACTAGGAACACTGTTACAGAAAAATTGAGAAAAGAGAAACATCTTTGTCTCTCAAAGAGCATAAGGATCAAGTCCATTTTCAAAAACCTGTATTAAAAAGTATGCATATTTGATGGTAGCTCAAAACTTATTGGTTTTATAAAAATATAATGCAAATAAAATATTTTTATATTTAATAGTACTACAACTTTAAAATGATAATTTATTACGAGTCTCAAATAGTTGCGGAGAAATGATGAAAATTTGAAAATCTCCCCTATGTAAACTACCCTCAAAGTCATGTTCATGAGGAAATGAAAAAGTCCATCTTGTTTATAATGATAAACAGTGTTCAGATATAAAATTTAATCATTAGAGTTAATTTTAAGAAAATAGATGTATTCTCTTTTTGCCTTTCAATAAACTAACATTAAATTTAGGGTTAGATATATAATTCCAAAAAACCCTGGAGGAAATGGGGGTAGTGGGTTGCGGGGGGGAACCTTATTAAACCCTAGATACCAAAGTTTTATCCCACACGGTAAAATGGTTTCAGTTCTAGCCCAGACCAAGGTACAAACAGACAAACGGCATTGCGGAAACAACTTATATTTTCAGGGGGTTATGAAACGTCGACATTTATCAAAATCTCGATTTCAAATTTTTGACGATCACAATATTTTCACTCCAAGGTGTCGAGATAAAGTAAATATTAGTTTACAAAGTTTAGTTACCCACAGCCGTTGCTTGCCGTTGGATTGACCACCAGTGATGGGGAGGTCGAGGTTCGAATCTCATCTGCGTGAAATGAAGATGGTTTTCCCGTTAACGGTTTTCCACAAGTGATTTATCACTCTGGCTTTTTCGCCTTTATTCCATGAAAATGCGGGTTCACTTCCTCTTGGCTACCTTCCTCATCTCTACCCAATCAGAATAAGCTGTTGATAACTTCTGTTCTGAACGTTGCAATTAAAAAGAAATGAGTCGGTTTTTGATGGATTTTAATCATATTATAATAATAAATTAATGATTTTGAATGGAAACATGGCTTAGCGAGTTTTATTTGATTCAGATTTTTTTCTTTTTAGATCTTAGAATATAATATTCTTGTAAATATGGTGTTTGAAAAAAGTTAACAATTGTAAAGTGAAGTAGGCGTACAAGACGTAAATTATATTTAATTGAAATAAAATTTTAAAAATTGCAATTTTTCGCCAACTTTGGCCACTTTTTTCTAACTTATTAATTTTTTTAAATATTTTTCCAATTTTTTTTAATAGGTTATCACCTAGAACAAAGTTTGGCTTTCACTTTGGTTTTTCTATCTTCTGTACAAACAAATTGTAGTGCACTTATTTTAATTCTAACCTCCTTATACTATGTATTTATTTAATTAGCGTAAGTAACCGTAAGTGACCGTAAAAACTATGTCACTGAAAAAAACAAAAATAAATGACTATATTTTTTTTAAATAAAGGGAAGAAAATATATGTTTATATATTTCTACAGTAATAAACAAACTAAATAAAAATTTCACAATTTACTGTAATTGATGATTCCTAAGGTATCTCAGAAAAATTATACTTTGACAGAGATTTAAGCCCTTGTCCTTTGACTTTGGACGTCATTCTATAAAACCCCGAGATTGCGGCTCAAAACTCGGCATCACTCCTTGTAGAGTATAACGGTGATAGCTTGTCTTTTGTTGAGTAGCAAGCAGGAAGGTTTAGGCTGCCGCTGCTAAATGTAAATGTGTGGCTAGTTTTTTTGTTGATGATCACGACAAAGTCGATAAAGTGATAACACTGAATTAGCAAGCAAGATGTACTGTCACCGGGATATTACATATCAACCAACCTTTTATCTCCCTCCGTCCCTCCCTCTCTCTCTCTCTTCATAAACTGAGTACAATAACCAGTAGTGTTGACAATCGACCACCATGGCGCTGTCTCCACCACCATTGTTGCCTGTCGGCGAGAACAAAACACAGTGACTTGGGCAATCATGCCATTGTTGAGCCTTGCTCTGCAGTCATCCCATTGTGAGGGGACAATGGCAACATATTTTACGATTTTAATTACTTTTATTTAACAAATGTCCAGTTGACTGTCACATCTTTGTGACTGAACCTTTGTCCTGTTATTTAGAATACAACCAAATGATCTTGTTTGGTTACGTGTGTGTGTGTGTGTATTATATCGTCTTCTAGCAACTATACATATTTATTTTTTCAACCGCATCTTACAAGTCCAGTTTTCATTTAAAATACCATTTAAATATTACGAATATGTATTTTTTGTCCAAAATCGGTAACATTTTACTATAATACTATTGTTATTTTATAGGTTTTGATAATAGCTTTCAAAAATGGCAGCTGTAGATCATATGACCTAGTGTAAGAATATTTGAAAGTAGATCTAGTAACTTTTATAGCTCTTAGATAAGAATACGCCCATGAAAATAGTATTATACCCATCCGGACTATAGGCCTTCTCATTTTAATCATCTTAACGTTGTGGGATGAGAAAGGTAAAAGGAAATGTACCCACATTTGCTTAGAGTAAGAGTGGATAACTATTCAGAGAAAAGTAGCCTAAGATTAATGGACCCTAGGGGCCGTCCTTAAATTACGTAAGGCTTTATTTTATGATTTTCGACTTTCAATCTCCATCCACGAAAATTCAGGTACACTTCCTATAAATATAACCTTCCTCATCCCCTAAAACCGTTAGTATAGTTAGTACATAAGCGTATAGCCCAAACGGGTAGTAAGACGCGGTGCTAGAAAAAACCTACTGTTGAAATATAAATCATCCCATCTCCCAAAATTAGAACAAGTCTAAGTCTTGTGTCAACAAAATAGTTTATTTTTAGAGCATCGGTGACAATCGAATTACTTGAACATATTGTTTCTCACTCTTGTTGTGTTTATCTAAAGAGAAGAATGAGGGAACAGGGTGTGAGAAATTGAAAAGCCCGCCGATGCAGAAATACTCTTGAGACAATCGTTTTTGCCAAAGTGACAACTCAACCGGTGACTAACAAGGCAATAAGCAACTTTGTAAAGGAGTTGTCTGCTGGGGTAAATAGGGTTCCGTCGGTGGCTTTGGCTTTCTGATCAAACGCGAGCCTCTCTTATACCCCCTAACCACCTCCCCTCCAACCGGCTTACTAAAGGAAAGGGAAGAAAAAAGCTCCCAGAAGAGGAGTGAAGAAGATTACATTATTTTCGCACTCTTGCTTCGAGAACACAGTGAAGTGTTGGTTGAAGCACAGATATCATCGAGTTCTATTGATGGTTGCTCTGGGAATCTTCGTATTGTTCGGGGCATAACGCTTCAAACACTACATATCCAATTATAGATATTGAGACTGTAAGGTGAGTGTGTGCCTTACCCTTACGCAGAATTCAGGGAGTGTTGCAAATTTAGCTAAAAAGTGGTGTAAAGGGTAAAAAAGCCAAAAATAGTTTTTAAAAACTATCAAAAACGGCAATAAGACAAGAATTTAAAAAATGTCCAAAAATAACCAAAGTGTCGAAAATGTCAAAAAGGGAACAACTGAGCAAAAATTGTAAAGAGAAAGAAGTAAATCATAAAAAATTAAAAATGGTATAAAGGATAAAAGAGGTAAGAGAAATAAAGAAATTAAAAAGATTAAAAAGCGGCAAAGGGGGTGAAAAGAGAAAAAGGGTAAAATGCGTAAACGAGGTAGAAAGGTTGTAGGATAAAAATAGTAAAAAGTGAATCTAATAAAAAATGGCAATAAGAACTAAAGAGCAAAAGTTGAAAAAATTTCCATAAATTAAGAAATTTCCAAAAATATTAAAAAAGGGGGAAAAAGGACACGATTAAGCCAAAATGGTTGAAGAGAAAAAAGTAAATCATAAAAGGTGTATAAAGGTTAAACGGGGTAAACAAGTTAATAAAGGTAAAAATATTAATTAGCACCAAAAGAGCCAAAAGGAGTAAAAAGGGAAAAAGTATTTAAAAGGTTAACGTGGTAAAAAAGCGTAAACGGGGCGTGGGGGTGAAAGGGAAGAGTAAAAATATTAAAAATGCGTAAAAAGTGCAAAAAGGTAAAAATTGGTCAAATGGGTAAAGGGTTAAACGGAGTAAATGTGGCTAAAAGAAGGCTAAACTACTTTTGATTTGGTTTAATTACAGCTCTAAAAACTAATGATTATTTATGTCGTGATACTTCTTTCTTTTTTATTAGCACCAACAGACAAGAGGTAAAAGTATCGTGTGTCATTATTTAGCAACGCGTCTTACTATCCGTTCGGGTTATACGCTTAAGTTGTAAATACTCTAATGGGTTAGGAATAAGGAAGGTTGAATTTTAGAGGAAATGAACCCACATTTGCGTGGAGGGAGAGTGAAAAATCATTTGGGTGGAAAAACCACACCAGTTACCCGACCGAGATTCGAAACCCGATCTTCCCGTAATCAGCAGTCTAGCCCAACACGATACCAGCGCGTTAGCCAACTATGCCACCGAGTTGGGTGATATTGTGTAATAGTCAACCTAATTTCGCGTTTTGTAAAACAATTTAAACCAATAAAGGATTAATATTTAAGCACAATTTAAGATTGGGTTACTATTCCCTGTGGTTTATTTTGTATAATGAAATAACAAAACTACCGTGTGAAGAAAAGGTCCACCATTTTGTTTATAATATACCAACAGATCATAGACTATTTATCAAAGCCAACTTAAGGTGTGGAACTGAAGTTTCAACAGCAACAAATGAATTTTAATTACAAGTTCCAAAGAAACACTCAAAAGATCTCCCTTATACAAGTGGCTAGGAAGAAGGGGCACGGGGGAAGAGACAGTGGGGGGTGGAGGGACAGGTGGTAAAATTATGAGGTTGCATCTTTTTGGTTTATCGTCTCAAACCGATTTGGACACTTCTCACTTTGGTAAACCTGTGAACAGATAAATTTTAAAAACACTAAAAAAAATAATCATTATTTATTGTTTCAGTTCGACTTGACACATTCGTTTTCGGATCTCGGTGGGAGATTTTTTTATAAACGAAATTATGTTATGTATTATAAAAAAAAGTATCTAAAAAGAGACAGGACGAAAAGAAAGGGCGTTATAGATGTGGAATACTGAACACAAGAATAAGAATAGTATAAAAATAAAATAATTAAAGCAATTGAGATGATTTAAGAAAATTAGTAATTGCCTTAAGGCGATAAATACTTAATTTATAGATCTAAAATAAAAAATGTGTTAATGCCAAAACTAAATATAAATCTATGAAAATGAATAACGTAGAAACATTTTAAATTATACATATCTGGTATCAAAACCACCGTCAATTATGGTTCCATCGTCAAAGGCGTGCAGCTTTCAATATATTAGATTGCCGGTAACGAGGGAGGTCTAGGTTCGAATCTCGATGGTGTACAATGAAATGGTTTTCCAGATTTGATTTGTTCCCGTGGTATTTTAATCTCCTCTTAACGTCAATGCGGGTGTATTTACAATAATTTCACTTTGCTAGTCCTCACCTCTTTGAATAAGTTATTAATAACCATGGTGTTAAATTACGGTACTACAGTGATAGTAAAATATGTATATATAGTTTTTAAATCGTTAAAATATGTGTTAATAGTTATTTTCAAAATAATGTCATTCCTTTTTTTAAAATCAATGCCTCTTACTACCTATTTGGGTTTTACGCATATCCACTGTTTTGGGGATGAGACAGGCTGAATTTAAAGGCAGTGTACCAACATTTTCGTAGTGGAAAGGTAAAGATAAAACCATGAAAACCACCCTTAGTACACCCGACTGGGATTTGAACCTCGATCTTCTTGTCATCGGCAGTCTAGTCTATTGCGAGAGTGACGCATTAGAACATGCGGCCACCAATGCGGTTAGTTTCACTTTAAATCCAGAGTTTAAAAATAACAGTTTTAAAATAATTTAAAAAAAAATCCAATCCCCCTTAATACCATCAAATGTATCCCCTTAAGTGGAAGATAAAGTAATTTACATTTAATTTCGTGCTGACCGCGGCTAGAAAGGGAGGGGTGAGGGGTTAGAGGGTTGGGGTATTTCATCTTGTTAGCCGTCAAATAAATTGCTTGTTGTAGGGCCCCCAAGGTGTCTGTGGTTAGGTGTCCGCGGGGGGGCACCACATCACCTGTCCGCCGGACCAAACCAATGACCCAAAATAAAATAACTTTTTAACTAGTAGCTTCAGTTTGGCCACAAGATACCTTTCAACATGGGCGTGCCTCTAGTGCAACAACTGACTATATGCCACCTTCGACCTCATCCTCAACCTCAAAACATCCACTATCACCTTACCAGGGTTCAAACCTTGAGCTCCCCATGGCCAGCAAACAAGACTAGGTGAAATTTCCGCCTTGGTCCACGTAGCCACCGATACGGCTATATGTAAAATATAAACTGAGTGGAAATTTACCAATATGTGAAAAATAACACACAAATACACGTATACACATTATATATTATTAATATTATGTGTGTTTGTGTGGGGTTTTTTTTCACACTTCTTTGTTTTCCTTATATTTATATATTTTAATTTATTCCTCACATTTAAAAAGATTTAGTGAAATATTTCATAAAATTTTGATAAGTTTTGCAATCCTAATATACCGTTTAGAATTAATATTAAATTAATTTTTTTTAAAACTATTCCAAATTACTTTAATGCATATTTCCCATTATATCATCGTATAACACTTCGGTTGAAAGGTGGAACCCTTGAATTTTTCACTTTATTCCTACTATTATTATGTCTAGGAATAAACACATAAATTGTAATAATTCCAAACACCCTTTTGATTGTACCCACACCATCCTGAGGACATAAATTTTTCACGACCTTATCTTCTGAATCAAACTTTAATGACCATGTAATATTCCTTTGACCTTGTATTTCTTTCACAGGTAAGTAATATATTATGTCGCATATCTCAAAGAAGAACTTGTATAGGAGGATTATGGTATGAAGGAGCTTTTAGAAAAGGAAAATGTATTGTGGTCAACATTGATCACTTTTTCTGTATTATTTGTGTTACTTTATAGGTATTTATATTACCTACAGGGTGTTTCAGGAGGAATAGAAATTTTGGGAAATTATAGTATCGTATATTCTGAGTAAAAAAAGTTCATATAAATATATGTCTGATTATCAATATATATTATATTATTATATATTTTTAGCACCGCGTCTTACTACCCGTTCGGGTTATACGCTTTAAGTACTAATTACGATAATGGATTAGGAATTGGGAAGGTTGAATTAGAGGAAGTGAACCCGCATTTGCGTGGAGGGAAAGTGGAAAACCATTTAGGGAAAAAAACTCCCGTTCACCCAACCGAGATTCGAACCTCGATCTCCCCGTCCCCAGCAGTCGAGCTCAACACGAAAAGCGTGTTAGCCAACTACGACACCGAGGCGGGTGATTATCAATAGATGCGGAGATAGATCTGCTTGAAACTGGTGTTAGTGCGATGAATCTACTTTCACCCGTGATGGTAACAATACCCATACCCGCTTCAGTGGCCGCATGGTCTAAGACGCTACTCTCGCAGTAGACTGCAGATGATGGGGATATTGAGGTCCAAATCTCGATAGGATGTAGTTTCACAAACTGGTTTTCTACTCTCCCTCCACGCATATGTGAGTACACTTACTCTGAATATAACCTTCTTAATACCTAAAACCATCCGCGTAATTGATACATAAGCGTATAACCTGAACGGTGCAATGCTAAAATAAAAATAAAAAACTACAATAACAATACCCGCGATTCGCATTGGTGGTCCGTCAAAAACCCACATGTCATTGTAGAAACAAGTTTTCAGCGTTGTTTCTCTGTAAACGTATGGGGTGGTATGATCGACAATCAGGTGATCGAGTCTGTTCTGTTGCAAAATCGTCTGACAGGGTCCATTTATCTACGATTTCTGCATAACGTACTTTCATTACTATCGCCTATTGGAGGAGATTCCCTTGGCTACAAGGATTGGTTTGATCCCTCAGCAAGACGGAGTTCCTGTGCATTACAGTCGTCTGGTGACACAATATATTTCACTCAACATAGAGATATAGTCGTAACATTATCACGTATTTATACGTCAGCTCATAATATTATTATCTACACCTATAACATTTGATAGATATCATCAATACCTATAAAATATCACTGAAAAATATGGTAAAGAATATCAATTTTGGACGCAAAAAATGAGTCTGTATTTTCTATGAAAATTTGACTTTAGCTCCATTATTTTGCTACGTGCCATTTGTCCCTATTTCCTGCCATTCTATTCCTGTACATCTCTGAAAATAAAACAATATAACAAAGTAATTATGTCAAAGGGAAAGGGTTTGTGAGGGTGGAAGTGGGATGATAAAATAATGGCTCGCTAAAATGGAAAGGGTAGGAAGGTTTGGATGAGGAGGAGGGGATTGGACAGAAACAAATCTCACACAACGTCGTCATAGGATCTAAAACCCAGCTCGACTTACCGAGGATTATCTCTAATTATAATTAGAACGGAGCGGCCCCAGTTTGAAGGGAAACTTTAATTACGATATCAGGAAGCTATGACCGAGAAGGAGGTTATACAGAAGCTCTAATGTCGTGTTCTTGGCTCTTACAAACTGGCCAATCAGCTCCCAGAGGAGCATATGTATTGAGCTATAGTCCATTAGAATCGTGGAACAGTTGAATTTGATGTATTTTGAAAACCAGATAACTTGTTATAATGGAATAGATCAAGTTTAGTAATTGAAATAAAATTTAGTTATCTTAGGTAAGTGTTAGAAGTAATTCAAGTTAATAATAGTAAGTTAAACTCAGTATATATGAGTAAAAATCAATAGTTTGTACCGGTTGCTCTCTATGGTTGTGAAATTTGGTAGCTTATCTTACATGAAAAAAAAAATTTAAGGTGTTGGAAAACAATGTGTTTGGGAAGATATTTTTTCATTAAAGGGATTAGGTTACTGTGGAGGGGACGAGGTTACATAATGATGAGTTACATACCTTGTAATCATCACAAGCCGTTGTTAGAAGTCAAATCTCGCGGATTATGGTGGGCAGGACATGCAGCGTGAATGGAATAATCTAGAACCATGTTCAGGGTACTGAATGGGAAACCCAATGGGAAACCCTAGACACAGATGAGAGGATTAAATTAGAATGAACTTGAAAGAGATAGGGTGTAGTGAGGTGGACTGGATAGAACCAGCTCAAGATAGAGATAGGGTGTAGTGAGGTGGACTGGATAGAACCAGCTCAAGATAGAGATAGGGTGTAGTGAGGTGGACTGGATATAACCAGCTCAAGATAGAGATAAGTAGTGTACGTTTTTAAGTGTGGCAATGAAATTTAGAGTTCCTAATGCCACAGAGTAAGAAGTAAAATACATCATTAGAAATTATATCCATGTGTGTTTAATATCTTATATAAACCTATGCTTTTATACTTTGTTTAAGAAACAAATAGGAAGACATAGTAACAAAACATTAATATGTAGAACTGATTATTCAAAATTCATGACTACAGAGGCAATTAAATCAAACAAATGACTTCCCCATTTAACCTGATCCCACAAATAGTAGCACCTCCCTTGAAGTAAAACCTATAAAAAGCATAGCTTTAGATCGGATGAAGGAATAAAAATATATCTTTATAATGTATTAAAATTACCATTCTTTGAAATATCAATGATATTTCGAATACTATAAAACAATTAGTTACAGTAAGCTTTGAATAAAGCAAATCCAATCAAACTGGCATGCCATATGGCTGATGACATTTGCTTTGTTACATTATCCTGATAATATATTTTACTGTCCTTGTTAATAATTTGGTAATCATATTTATTGTTAAACTTTTATCAAACTGCACTAGGATTTCAAACCCTGGAAGTTAATTAAAAGCTCAAAGCAAATAATTATAGAGTTAAATTTTAACTAAAACACATCAAAGATAGGCAAAAACAAAACACGCATTGGGTTTTTAAATGCGTAATTCGATTAAATTTATGGTTTTTATAATTTGTTTTAACTTTAAATATTAATATTCCTATTATTAAACCTGTTGGAGATCAATATTTTTAAGGACATTAGTATACAGCATTATTCTCAAATTAATCGCTGCTTCATAGCTAAATAATCAAGAATACACATCATAGTACAGTTATCTGCATCCTTTATTTTTATTCTAGATATTTAAACTGTACTTTCTGAACCAATTGATTAAATCAGCAGAAGACTTATAAACTAACTTAATCTAGAACAGACACAACATCCAGACTCCGGTCGTTAATTCCTCACTTTGAAAGGGGAGCCCCCAACTTTACTAATCATAGAGATTGAGCCAGCGACCCTCAGCTCAGTAGGCAGACACACTAACATCTGAACAAAGGGGTCAGACAATCTTCATTTTACAGATGACAACAGAAAAACTCAGATGAGTATTGTTCCATGTAGTTTTTATCCTAAAATGTGTTATCATCATCATCATCATCATCATCAGCTGTTTCCAGCCTGTGGCGGTGTCACTATAGTAAAATGCCTCCCTCTTCTTCTCCCCTTCCACTGTTCTCCTCTCAATTGCACAATTTGTTATCTGCTCCTCTCATCTTTTTCTTGGCCTCCCTTGCGGTCTTTCTCCTACATACTTCATTTCTTTGGTATCCTCTCTTTGTGTTTTATATTATTTTAATATGAGAAAACTTCACTGGTCAACACGTGATCTGAAAGTCAAACTTATTTAGTATGGTTTGCCGGTGACGATAAGTTCGGGGCTCAAATCTGGGTTGGGTGTACATAGGGTTCTATTTTATATGTATTAGTTGTGTCAAGTCCACATTTTTTATTATAATCCATTTATTATAAAATTCATACATTTAGTTAAGTGTTAAATTACCGGTCTAGGGCCTGGTTATTGAACTTTATGGTTTCATGTTGATTATAAACCAGCAAATATACAGTATTAGATCTTTAAAACAAATTTCAATTGAAAAATTGAGGATCTTTTTTTTTAAGGATTTGAGTTTTAAATCCAATAAGTTCCCAGATCTACTTGAAGATTCACGGTATTTGAGTGTTTGAGAATGCGAGGGACCCAGATATTAGTGTATATATATATTACAGTTTTTTATTAAAATAGTAGGCCTGTTACAATACTATGATTGTTTACTCCTGATTGTAAAATAATATAAATTTGTTTTAGTAAGCGGGTGAATATCGCTGGATCTGTGAGGAGACTAAAATTTACATAAATTTAAATAATTTATAGACTATAAAATATACTGTAATTTATATTTACAATATATATTTGTATAGGACTGTAATTATTTTGAGTACAACTTGTAAATAATGAATACATATTATCACTGTTTCTCGTAATTTACAAGTTTGTTATCAATAAAATATATCTGATTTAACTCATTTTTCCAGATTTTGAAAATCTAGTTTGGTTTAAACAAAATTTTGGGCTACCGAGGTTAGAAGTAAAGGGGTTCTATTTGATACGATTTTTTTTTAATCAAAATTAGCTCAAAAATAAAATGTGTTAAAGACTTAAAGAGCTAAGGTATCAAACAAAACACCAGCTAAAATGATACCGCTCTGCGATGGGCGTCAATTATAGTGATACAGGATTTTATTTTATATTGCCCTGTGATTGAGCACTATTTATAATAATATATGGGTTTTATGATGATGATGATGATGATGATGCTTATATGCCTTAATTCACACTTTTTTACACGGTTATGTTACCTGATTATATGTGATACTTATGAAATGAGCAAGACTTTTAATGTTGCACACGATTTATTTAAATGATTACACCTCCGGTATTGAAGACATGATATAAAATTATAAAGTTCTTGTTAATTTATGGATTTTTTTCCTGGGATATTACATGTTCCATGTTCTGAGTACTCTGTGCCATGTAGATTGATGTTACTATTACTGATATATTACAATATTACTCTGTGTTACTGGCACTGTTTTTCACTCTACTGTCACACTATGTATTAATATATTACTGGCACTGTTAGCCTACTGTATTACTATGTTTTTCTGGCACTGTTTCACTGTGTTATTACAAAGTTCTTGTTACTGGCACTGTTTTTCTCTTATATTACTGGCACTGTGTATTGTTTCTTTGTTAATGTATTACTAAGTTCTGTGTACTGTTTTTTCTGTCTTCTGTCACACTGTATATTAATATATTACTGGAACTGTAATTGATTCATACTCACAAGCTGCTTATATATGACCTACCCCTTGCTTCTTGGACCCCTTGTCACCAGTGTCAAAACTAACTTATAGAAAAACTCCTGGCAACGTGATGTTGTGAAGGCTAGCTTCCTATTGGGTAAAGGGAGCCAGCCAGCATGTCATATTATTTTCAAAATACAATTGAGTTGATCTTTTAAAGAAAAAAGTTTAAAGCGTAATATATTTAAATTATTTCTGAAAACGACTGATTCTCCATTGATGAA
This sequence comes from Timema monikensis, assembly GCA_902151445.1. Taxonomy (NCBI): domain Eukaryota; kingdom Metazoa; phylum Arthropoda; class Insecta; order Phasmatodea; family Timematidae; genus Timema; species Timema monikensis. Next base: position 32,486 of record CABFVZ010001265.1, read on the forward strand.
GTATTAAAAGAAAATTTTACATAAAGTTCTTTAAAGAAAAATACATTTCAAATACACTTCATACATGACTTTTTTTTAATATATGAGAAGAGCCCAAAACAGTATCATTACATGGCTTACAACATCTGATGGTCTTCGTGTTTGAATTTTGCTGGCTGAAGTTTGGAAAATTTGTCTGAATTTATTTTAATAATAAAAGTTAAAAAATAATTACCCATTGCTACCCCCTCCCAAGATGACTTATTCCACTGCGTCTTAATATCAGTTTGTGTTTTCATTTACATTAATTTCGTTGGTGGAAAAGGGATGAGTTAGAATTTAAAATTAAGCATACCCAAATTTGCGAGGAGGAATAGTGGGAAACATATAGGGGAAAAAAAAATCGTTTGTAATATCAACCAGGATTCGAAATCAGATCTCCCCATCACTGGGAACCCAATCAAACACGAGAATGACGTTTTGAACTACTACCCCATCAATGTGTGTTTGACATTTTTTAATTGATTATATTTGACTTAAGTCAGTCTTTGATATAATTACAATTTACATCCATATACTTAATTATTTTATCGCTGCTTCCTACTACTCACTCGAGCTATATGCTTATGTACTAATTACACTGATGGTTTTAGGGATTAGGAAGGTTATATTTAGAAGTGTACCCACACTTGCGTGGAGGGAGTGGAAAACCATTTTGGAAAAACCACCCTCAGTACACCTAACCAAGATTCAAACCTCGATCTCCCCGTCATCGGCAGTCTAGTCTACTGCAAGAGTAGCATCTTAGACCATGTGGCCATTGAAGAGGGTATTATTTAATTAAATTGATATTAAGAATTGTGTGTCAGGATTAATCTACCAACTATAGGTTTAATATTATTTTTGTTACACAAATGCAGCTTAACTAATTTTAGGATATAGTATTAAGAATGAGACTTTTAAGGAAATGCACAAGCATTCCCTTAAAGTGCAAATGAAATAATTTTTCTTATAAAAATTGATCAAACTTAATCAGCATTTCTGAGCTTCATTCAGTAATCTTTGAATTTAATTTTTTTAAAGTTGCCATTGGAAGTGCCAGATAGGATTGGTTTAACAAAGCTAAAAAAATGTGCATGATATTCACTAGTCAAGGATATAACATTTTTTTTAAAAAAAGAGAGGTAGTCTAAACCTGAAAAAAAAATTATAGTGTCAAAACTTCTGTAAAAAGTCTAGGTGATTGAATAAACTATTAGAAATCAACTTGGCTTGAAGAATGAAAATAAAAACTTATATCAAGCCCTAAATGGCCAATTATTTTTCACAAAATTTACACTCAAATAATGTGTATTATTTATTTCAATGATTCATCACTTATGGCACGAGATTTTAAATGAAAATAATAATTTAATCTTTATTTAACCAAGCTATGCTAAAGGATTCTTGTAGTATTTATAAAAAACAATAAATACCTCTTTTTACACATCACATTTTCATAACAATATTATGCAGCTCTCACAGCATTAGTTCATATCTCAGCAAACATGGCTAATAAAAAGCTTCAATTCTGGTCAACTTTTACATGATGTGTAGAGAGGAGTATCGTAGGGGTGACTGAGATCCATCACTTGGTCCCAGTTGCATTACTTATCAATGACCCATCATCCATGAAGATGGGCTCTTAAGAGCTTGTTTCATATCGCAGATGACCTCTTAATTAGGTGGGTAATAAAGCTTGAACCAGGTGTCACATTGTGGTATGTTTTTATGTATTCTACTTTAGATAAAAATGGAACTAGCTCACTTTGGTGGCTGCATGGTCTAAGGCGCTACTCTAGCAATAAACTAGAATGCCGAAGATAGGGATTTGATTTCGGTTGGGTGTACTGAAAGTGGTTTTTCTGAAATGAGGAAGGTTACTATCACATGATAAAACAGAAACAGATCTGAAGGACTAACCTGCTAAAGTAATCCTTGACTAACAGAAAAACTAACCTGACATAGTAATCACATCAGCATCAGGTCACAATATAAGCAACAGAAATGTACACTATGAAGATAACAATCATGAAAAAGCTGACACTGATCTGCCTGGAAAGGGAATCATCGCGCCGGTATCCTGACGTACAACTGTTTTTTTTTCACTCCTGATATAGAGGTATTGGTCCTTGCCCTGGCACACTATGACAAGATTCACAAAAAAGTATGTCACTTTCAATGGTTTCGGCAATGGTCCATCTATAGATGCAAGGGGTGAAAGATGAATTGAAAACATTTATTTTGCTCAATGTATTGTCCGAAATGGTGTCGGCATTAATAGTATACCAAATAAGCAAACAAATTGCTGAAAGCAACAAGTTAGACCACCTTCACTTGGAGCACCTGAAGAACACATCAAGCATGTGTGGTTATAGAGCCGGGTACGTTGCCAAACCACAGTCATGCAGCAACAGCCTTTTAACCCAATACAATCAGGACACAGTTCTTGCCGCACCCCAGACCATCCTCGAGCTGTCCACATGCCACTGTGAAACAAACTGTTCCACACAAATATGTTCCTGCAGAAGGAATAACATGCTATGCAGCAAACATTTCTTGTGTTGCACGTAATACAAAATCGATGAGGACCCTAACACTGAACTTGCTAACAGTGATTATGAAGATGATGGGGTGTAATCTAATCAAGTTAGTGTGTTTATTAAGTTACAGAAACTATCAATCTCTATATATATATATATATATATATATATATATA
>CABFVZ010001265.1:35288-49228 GCA_902151445.1 Timema monikensis
TTTTTTTTTTTTTTTTTGTTCTTTATCAATAACCAGATATTTTTGTATTCATTAAAGAAAGCAGCATGTGCTTAACAATTCAAATTAACTTTCTAGACTGAGATATCAAAAAATTATTTTAGGGTGGTCATTTTTAAATTCAAAAATTGTAGCCATATGAGCTTTTTCACAAATGTTAACATAGGTTTCTACATTACTGATGTTACAATCTTTTCAAAAAAATGTACTCTTTTCCTAATCTCCATAAATTTTGAGTGAAAATGTTTTAGTTGACACAAAGAAGCTGAATAAATTGTGGAAGTATAAAGGAAGATGGAGGCATTTTACTAAACTAACTTGGCAATAGTTGATGATGATGATGATTATACAAAATTAAAAAGAGTATTATTTATAAATCAGCTTTGTTTATTGACATTTGAAAAACCGTTTACAATTCAAAACAGGGGTGAATTTGAGCGTAATTTGTCCAATGTTCTTATTTGAGTGGGTTGAGTGGAACCTCCTTGAGGAAGTGAGCACAAATCGGCCTGTGTTGTGCTGTGAGCATGGCTTTACCTCTCCACTCTACATCCCCCACCGAGTTCACCTCCAAATCCACCTGAAACAAACAAACAATTAGATTCAATACAAGAAAAATAACAACCTGGACCCAGGAATCAAACCAAATACCTTTGACTTTGTGTGCCGATGATCTAACACCGAGCTATCCTGGATTGTATCTTATTCAAGGCCACTTTTCACTATTTGTTGTATTGAGTTTAGTAGGGATGAGCAAAGATTCAAAACTTTGCATTTTTGAAAAAAGTATTGGCTACAACCACACTCCAAAAAAATATTTGACTTCCTACAATTATGAAGCTTTATCAATAAAAATATTCAATCTATGTCAAATTATTGACATTCAAAAATGTTTATGTATATATTATTACACATTAATACTCATATGAAAAATATGTGAAGTAATTTAATTGTAAGCTGTAATAATAACTTGGTTTAAGCAATGTAAATGTGGAGAAGGTACGTGTTACTATCAATCATGTAGCGTTCAAGGATGTCTGTCAAAGCTTATAGTGAATGTTCGTATATATCTTTGGCATACATCGAACACAAAATTTGCGATAAAGAAGCTTCTTGGTAACATTCTCATACAGAAAAGTGCCTAAAATCTATGGAAAACCTGATAAAAGTTAAGAAAATGTGACGTGTCAGTTTCCATGACTCTTCTTGTTCATACGTCAACCAAGTCTGGAGACTTAACACAAGGCCGACCACTCTACTCCTCGTCATTAATGTTTGTTCAGTCATTTGTAAATTCATGACATCATTTCCTAACCTTACCTTCCACTCTATACAGTTGGGCCATAAACTTGACAAAGCTGGTGATGAATTTTCGCTGCATTTGTGTTTTTTGTATGAATATATTTTATCATGGCACTGACTTCACACACAACAGAGTTATTGATTTTATTGTTCATTTTAAATCACTTGTAGATAAATGTATGCGATCACAGAACTCTGAAAACTGAGGTGTCACTTCCCAATTAATCATTCTAACGTCTCACGCATGCGCCAACATGGCTTCACTTGCAACATGGCAAAAACAATTGGCCCTTACTTTCCAAACATCCCTCATAGAGATGAGAATTTGAAAAAATATTGACACGCGAGAACGAGACAAGAAAACTTACTTTGAACGCAATAAAATGTAAAATAAGATTATTTAAGCAAATATAATCAAGTGCTAAAGTTCCTTTTAACATCTGGGCTGGCACCTGCTTTGTATTATACTTAAGATACTTAAGATATCACTCATACACATTTTATATGCAATTAATAAAATTGTGAATGATGCAATGTGTATCATTTATAATTTAATTTTGGTTGTATGGTGGTCTAGAGAGTCAAAGCTTAATATTTAAAAACAATGTATGCAACCAAAAAAACCTTTCTTATTGAAGGCTCTTTTTGAAAAAAAAAGTGCAGCCTATTTTATGGTGTTTATGGTATTATAAATTTAAAAAAATTCTCAGTTTGGTTTATAAATTTATTAGGGAAGTTATTTGTTTTATACACATTTTTTTTTAATTTCTTGAATTTCCAACATTCATTTTTAACTTTCAAAACAAGATCAAGGATTTTTTTTCCTCATCTTAATCCGAGATATTTTCAAGTTCCGCATTTCCCTACTCATTAAACACCCTAATAAGTGTATGAATTGGTAATTTAGCCTTTTAAGCAAGGATGTGCAAAGTATACTTTTAACAATTCGAAGCAAACTCGAATTGAAAATATAAAATATTCTCGAAGCCAAATTGATGTTAAAATATTTTTTTTTAGTTATTTTAAATGCCATGGTGTTAGCCCACAAGTGAACTATATCGGGCGAGAAGCCACCACTGTTAGCAATTAGAGTGCCAACATTGGCGGATAGAGGGTAGCATGTGGTCAGCACAACAAGCCCTATGACCATTAATCTCTGTTTTCTAAGCCAGTAGTTACTCATTTGTCCTCAAGAGGCTGAATTTGACCCCCTTCCTGACCCACTGCTTCAGAGATAAATTTAGAAAGGGCTGAAGATTGAACCCAGGACCTCTTGTCTAGTAGACCATAGTGGTTATTTTTATAACTTCATGCACTCAAGTTTCTTATAAAATGTTTCATTGCACTCATTTGTAATTTAATTCTAATCTGATAAATCCAATTACTAACGCAACATGTAATTAAATATCTTCATGATTTTTCCTTGTGAATAATAATTTGTAATGTATGTAACATTTCAGAGTAGCAATAATAAATTTGACCTTAAGTTGAGTATTTTAACTCTAAATACTTTTATTGATAAATAGGGGTGTGCGAAGCTTCGAAAAATTCAAAGCCGATGCGAATCTTGGTGTACTTCGTATTCGATTCGAACCCATGTTTGGCTTCAGCAGCTATTCAAAGATTTGTCTGTTATTTGAAGTCCAGAGATTTTATATTACATTTATATTTTACATCAAATAAAAATGAACTGAAATTACCTAGAGAAATAAAATATATCTCTATTGTTTTGAGTTTTAAAACAAGTTTGCTTTATTTTCTTGGTGGAACTTGGGAAAATTTCCTTTCACTTTGAATTTCATGACGCCCATAACATCATACCTCGAACCCCTTTGATCACAAACATTGATTGGTACCAACAGATGATGAATTTATTCCTCTTGTAAGTATAGATTAAAATAAATGATAAAAGTTTTTTTTTCAGTGGGTTTAAATAAGCTTTTGAAGTATTTCTTGAATATTGAAAATATTTTTTTTAGTATTTTAAACTTCACAAACGCAGCCATTCACTTGTTTACTACAAGCATCATATGTTCAATTCATATTCCTGTTAATGTGTAGGCTAGCGGCAGGCTTGAGAGATAGTTGAGCGCATGTGCGAGGAACATGACCTTCCTTAATATTTTTTTAAAGTATACAAATAATGAGTACTTATAAAGGAAAACTGATTTTACTAAAAATAAAATTGAATAAAAATCTACAAAAATTGGCTATTTTATACATATTACATGAATTATTTGATGAGTAAAATATCATCAAGGTCATATTATTTTTCAGAATGGCTATAGTGCTTTCAAAATCAGAAACATATATATATTTTTTTTTTTTAGGAATCATATGGAAAGATTTAAATGGATTTTTATAGAGCCAAAGGTTTCCTTGTAGATTTGTAAAACAGAAAAACTAAAATTTTGTAACAGTGGACTTCTCAAACCTATAGAATTAACTTAAACTCATATTTTTCTTTATTATTGTTCTTGTTCTCGAACGTCCACTAATGCTTGTGTTTTGTTAATTTGTATCTTGTGTGTGAAATATTAGTAAAACATCATGCAAGGAAAATCCAATGATATTAAAACAAATGCATGTGTGTGTGTTTTTTTTTTCACTACTAACTCAGGCTGTACACATAAAGTGTTTTTAATACAAAGGTAAAGTGAATATAACATTTATATGTTAGCAATAAGATACAAATATTAGTGTTAAGAAAAAATAAATGGGATATTTAGTTTGGTGTTAAATAAATTTATTCAATGTCAACATAATATTTTTAATCAAAATTAAATAGAAAAATATTCAAACTTTGGTTCAGCTTCAAGAATATTTCCCATATTTGACTCGACTTTGCTTCGAGCCAAAAAAGTGGACTTCGGACACCCCTAGTAATGAAGCTTTGTAACTGTCGAAGCCAGAATTTTTTAGAAGCCAAGTCAAAGTTAAGAAGATTCACACACCACTAAATCTTATTATGTGAATAGATGAACAAAATTTGTTGAAGAGTTGTTGACATTACTTGCTAAGGTCTTCTTTCTCATAACATATACGTTTGGCTCTGGTAGCTACGCTGTAAGGTAGAGAGCATTTTAGATTAAGAGGAGATGGTTGGTGGCTTTGGTGTGAACTGTGGTGTTTATGTTACCCTCATGTAGGTTAAGTTCCAGATCCAAGAATAGGCCGTGGTGTTGGGAAATGTCCCGGGTGAATCTGAGGGTACTATGGTTATTTCATCTGTTCAGGAACTGTAGTAAATTAGTTGCAGAAACCGTCTAAATCATGAAGTTGTCAATAAATCTCATCCAGCAGAGGTTGCAAGTGTTCCCAAGAAGTTGGTCTCTAGTTTACTCATGAAGAGGTTAGTATAGGAGGGGGCTATATATGTACCCATTGCTGTCCCTCAGATTTAAAAATGAGGTGGCCCAATGGCTAGATAATTTTATAATAAAGGAAATTGATAAAACTAAAGAAAAAGGAAAAATAAACTACTAAGAATAAGAATAAATTTGATGAAGAAGGCCCACCTAGGGAAAGAGGAAAGATGTGGGAAGAATCCAATGCACAAAGGTGACATCTTCTTCCTTTCTTCTGTCTTCTATAGTAGAAGTAGTCACACACACATTTTAAAATGTGTGTGTGACTACTTCTACTATAGAAGACAGAAGAAAGGAAGAAGATGTCACCTTTGTGCATTGGATTCTTCCCACATCTTTCCTCTTTCCCTAGGTGGGCCTTCTTCATCAAATTTATTCTTATTCTTAGTAGTTTATTTTTCCTTTTTCTTTAGTTTTATCAATTTCCTTTATTATAAAATGTCCCTCAGATTTGGAAGTAGTGTCTGTCCAGAAAGTGTAGATTGTTCTTTTCAAATCTGAGATGGGCGGATTCCACTAAGTAGGCGGTGGGTGGGTGGATGGCTTGGAATTGAGTGTTTGTTTGTCCAGAAGATGTTTTATAACTTTCATTGCAGAAAGTCCTTGGTGTGGGGTATGTTGGTTCAAAGTGAATTTATATCCATAGTGACCAAGAACGCATCAATGGAGCTTTAGTTCTAAATGTTCTGTAAGTAGTTGAGATAGTTGTCTGTGCCCTTTATGTGTGAGATAAGTTGACTACAATTTTAGCCAACAAAAACTAGAACCAGTCTTTCGTTTTGTTGGCCTTGACCACAACTCTGATATTTCTGTATCCCAACATGGACCAGTATCTCAGGTTTAACACTGACCTTAACACGGTCCCATACACCTTCTCCGGTTTTCAGCTGTCGGTCCGGGGAGCCAGATTCACAACCCTGGATATGTACTTTGGTCCCAGACGCAATTGTTGGCTCATCACGTGGTAGAACTAACTCTACCTTATCACCGATAGGGCTGTAAACACAAACAAAACAATGGGTGATGTTACCAATACACACAAGGTAGGTAAAGTTACAACTACACACAAGGTGGGTAACATTACAACTACAAACAAAACAGTGGGTAACGTTATAACTACAAACAACGCGGTGGGTAGAGTTATAACTATAAACACGGTGGGTAACGATATAACTACAAACAAAACAGTGGGTGATGTTACAACTACACACAAGGTGGGTAACGTTACAACTACAAACACGGTGGGTAACAATATAACTACAAACAATACTGTGGGCAACATTATAACTACAAACAATACTGTGGGCAACATTATAACTACAAACAATACTGTGGGCAACGTTATAACTACAAACAAAACAGTGGGTAACGTTATAACTACAAACAACGCGGTGGGTAGAGTTATAACTATAAACACGATGGGTAGAGTTATAACTATAAACACGGTGGGTAGAGTTATAACTATAAACAATACTGTGGGTAACGTTATAACTACAAACAAAACAATGGGTGATGTTACAACTACACACTAGGTAACGTTACAACTACACACACGGTAACGTTACAACTACACACAAGGTGGGTAACATTACAACTACAAACAAAACAATGGGTAACGTTATAACTACAAACAACGAAGTGGGTAGAGTTATAACTATAAACACGGTGGGTAGAGTTATAACTACAAACAATAATGTGGGTAACGTTATAACTACAAACAATACTGTGGGTAACGTTATAACTACAAACAATACTGTGGGTAACGTTATAACTACAAACAATACTGTGGGTAACGTTATAACTACAAACAATACTGTGGGTAACGTTATAACTACAAACAATACTGTGGGTAACGTTATAACTACAAACAATACTGTGGGTAACATTATAACTACAAACAATACTGTGGGTAACGTTATAACTACAAACAATACGGTGGGCAACGTTATAACTACAAACAATACGGTGGGTAACATTACAACTACAAACAAAACAGTGGGTAACGTTATAACTACAAACAACGTGGTGGGTAGAGTTATAACTATAAACACGGTGGGTAGAGTTATAACTATAAACACGGTGGGTAAAGTTATAACTATAAACACGGTGGGTAGATAAACACGGTGGGTAGAGTTATAACTATAAATATGGTGGGTAACGTTATAACTAACGCTTGTTACAATCACTAGCCAGTTCAAGAAAATACACCGCAAGTCACTTTCCCAAACCTAGCGATCCTTTTATATTTTGTCACAGGTTATACTATGGGGAGGGCTGGGGTTCGGGAGCTCCTTTTTTTATTTCAAAAATATATTTATTCAAACAAAATTCCAAAGGTTTCTTTATATTTTAATAGGGCTTTGTGAGTACTCATATTTCGATCTCGATCTTGTCACTTAAGCTCGAGATTGAGATCGAAAGTTTTGTAGGCTCGTAATTTTCGAGTTTCTACTTGATGTACTTAATATTCAATTTTTAAAACGCAATTGTAAGTATAGTCTATTTAATTGAGATTATATCAGCATTTCCACTTATAAATCATTGGGTTACTTAACAAATTGTTAAAAATTAATTTAAATTTTCATATTAATAACATAATAGATTTAAAACCACTTTCGACCGGTAAATTTATTCAATATTGTCATCCATTTTGAATTATACTTGATTGAAGTTGTTCACTTGTATTGCCATGACAATGCAATGAAAATAAAAATAGCTAAAAAGATTACTAAATGATTGAATGATTCTTTTTACTATTTTTACCTGGTCTCTTTCTAAAATAATAATTTATGTTAAATTAAAAACGTAATATCAAAAATATCTTATATTAAATGTTTTCAAACTTAAGATATTTAAAACTCATATTAATTAAAACGTTTAGCTACAAAAATAGCTTTAGTTTATTGCTATTTAGTTATAGAATTATGTTGGTTAACCTGTTTAAAATCAATGTTGATCTTATTTATTGATATAAATATTTTACCAAACTTACCACATTTATATTTAAAAAAGCACTTGCTATTTTATTATATTTGTTAGAAATATTATTTTTAACTTTGGAGGATGAGCATAAACTTTTATTAGCATTAAGAATTAAATTTAAGTAAATGTCTCAATAAAATAATGTCTAACGAGACCCTGTACAATGCGCATGTTCAACTGCGCATAGAGGAATGGAAATGGAACAGAAGACGCGATCATACACAATTACACTAAGGAATAATAAACAAAATACAAAATACTTCAACTTCCTAATTGTTTATGATTCTTATGTTTTCTTATACAGTAAATTAAATTACTGAAGATTTGGGGAAATATTAGCTTATTAAAACGTCAATTGTATTAACTTTTACTCAAGACAGTGTAGAAACACTCTACTGTAATGTAAAGTGATAGTTGAGGAAGCAAACCTGAAAGGATAGTTACGTTAGGCCTAGATATAAACAAACACACTTCTGTATTTCTTTTTACACTTTTACATTTCCCACTTTTCCAAACTTTCACAGTTGCACATTGTTTTGAATTTTTGGAAATATTTTTCATATGAAAAGACATTAATGAAAAAGTAATATTCCCAAAAATTAAAACGAATGTGCAAGTGTGGAAGTTTGAAGAGGTGGGAAGTGTAAAAGTTTAAGAAGACATGAAGAGAGAAGTGTGTTTGTTCTTATCTAGGCCTAACCTAATTATCCTTTCAGGTTGACTTCCTTCACTATCACTTACTTTACATCATTGTAAGTGTTACACATTTCCAAGCCATCATGCAATAATTCATTTTATTACCTTGTTTTATAATTGTTAGTGAAATTTGAGTGACCTTAAATTGTTATTATTGTTTGTGTGTGTGTTTGTGATTTGTGTATTTGTGGTTTTTTTTGTGGTTTTGTGTTTTTGTGTGTGTTTTTGCGTGTTTTTGTTTGCATTTTTTTTGTTTTTGTGTGGTTTTGTTTGCGTTTTTTTGTTTTTGTTGTTATTGTTGTTAGCATTCAATGTCCTTCAAGACGTAAGTGTTGAAACCATTTTAATTATTTGTTTTTTATTAGATTTTTATTTGGGTGTTCTTGTTTTTTAAATTGTGTTTTATAAGTGTTATTTCTAATTTAAAAACCGATATTTACACTATACAAACTTTTTTTTCAAAAGTATTTACTATTAATAAAAATGAGTGTCATTCATATTTTAAGAACATCTGTTTTAATATAATTTTTAACATTTTAAAATTATGAATAGGCCTATGCTTGAGCTAGACTCAAACTTGGGAGCTTTTAGAAATACTCCAGCTCGACTCGAATTAAAAAACCCAAGCTTGCAGACCTCTATATTTTAACATTATGTGATTAATAATTACTCTATAAAATTGATTTAAAAAAGGCAGAATGCATCATTTTTGATAAAAGAACATCATAATCTCAAAGAACTCCTCTCTAATTAGATTGCAAGTCACTATTTGGTTCACAGTAATTGTTTCTTCACACCACTGGTGGTCTTTACCTTTGGTATATTATTTTAAAATATCTGTTTACCGATTTCTAGATTTTATTATTAGGGCAGCACTTAATATTAAGTGCTGCCACAAATAGCAGCAAACAGTGTTGCCACATACTACACAGCAACAAAAGACCTCCCAGAATAACCCTACTCATAAAGAACTGTAATAATTGACAAACTGTTTATTAATACAACATGAAACTAGCTTGGATGGGTAGATAAGAGCATTGGAGAAAGCTTAAGGAGGTTGAATCCATTCAGACTCAATTATTAGGGGACTAAAATTATAAAAGATTGATGTGTGGGGTTGACGAACCCCACTCCTCTCCTCCTTAAGATTGTTAAGGTCAAGAAGCCGTCTCACCCCACGGATAGCACATAACTTAGGTAGGTAATACAGTTTGAATCACACTTTGCACTGTAGTGTGCTTTTTAGAAAGAAGACAGTGAAATTGAGACCAGTGAAACTATTTTAAGAATTAACCTAATTTTAAAAAATACAAAAAAATTGAAAAACAATTATTTTAAAATTAAAAATAAACTACTTCACTGATCCTAATTTCACTGTTGTCAAATGAAGAATGCAAAAAACATTAAGCTTAAAAATTATTTCTAGTTTGACCAGGATTATGATAAAATGATTTTTAGTAATTATTATTATTATTATTATTATTATTTAGCACCGCGTCTTACTACCCGTTAGGGTTATACGCTTTAAATACTAATTACGCTAATGGATTGGGAATTGGGAAGGTTGAATTAAAGGAAGTGAACCCGCATTCGCGTGGAGGGAGAATGGAAAACCATTTAGGAAAAACCCCTCCTAGTTCACCCAACCGAGATTCGAACCTCGATCTCACCGTCCTCAGCAGTCGAGCTTAACACGACTAGCTCGTTAGCCAACTAAGCCACCGAGGCGGGTTTTAGTAAATAAAATTATTGGATTTTGTTAAATAAAAAGTTAGATTTTGCATAAGAAGTCAGTAGATAAAATATTTATTTTTGGTTAAAAATGGTAAAAGGAATGTTTGTAAAAACAGTTCTCACACAATTTTATGTGCCTGTATCTAATATCACAGTTAATCAGCCATGAGATGGTTTTAATATATTTAAAAGAGAGTGATGTATTAAACAGAGTAGAAAATTAGAGGAAACTTGATTATTTTTGTGCCACTCTTTCTCCCCCCACAATTTTGAAATGCAAATGCCAAGGAATAAGATAACAATGGATGAATGGCGCCAAACGTCTGTATTATTATTATTATTATTATTATATTATTATTATTAGCACCGCGTCTTACTACCCGTTCGGGTTATACGCATTTACGCTAATTTGTAATGGTAGGGTGATTGTGAGATGAAATGGAGGACCTACAGTTTAACGTGGAATCCGAACCACGGTGGAGGCCTGGCATTCCCCACATTCACAAGATGTCTTTTCAGAGGTGAAGGAAGGGTTTGGTAATCAGATAAATCTTTGCCAGGACCGAGGATTGAACCCCGGCCGCCAGCATAGAAGTCTGACACCTTACCCCTAGACCACCAGGTCACCCAACGTCTGTATTAAATTAAACATTGAAAGGAGAATAGAAGGGCAAGGCCTACACACTCACCAGAAAACTGTAAAACTAAAAAATTCACAGTTAAAAAAACACATAATTATGTAATTTTCAGGGCACATCAGTCTCCTCTTCCCAAAAATTACATAATTATGTGTTTTGTTGTGAACTTTGAGGTTTACAGTTTTCTGATAAGTGTGTGGGCCTTGCCCTTCTATCCTCCTTTCAAGGAACAAGAGAGTAGACAAGAGAGTAGGTGCCAGACTTCTGTGCTGGGGGTCCGGGATTCAATTCTCGGTCCCGGCACAGATTAATTAATCACAGCTTGTGAATGTGTGGAGTGCCAGGCCATTCTACCATTACACATGCGTGCATACAACAGTGTGTACAACCCAAACGGGTAGTAGGATGTGATGATGATGATGATGATAACAACAAGAGAGTAATCATATCCCTACTTTTGAGCATAGAGGATGAGCGCTGTCACTTGAATGCCCAAGGTTTTAGTGGGTGCAATGTTCCGCAGTAGAATTACGGGTCTTCCCAGCAGATCTATCAACTCTGTGAAGCTGTCCTGTGGGACCACGCCCACTCTTCTCTCAAGCGACCCTGAAACTCAGCTTTAATTTCAATCAGGAATACATCCCCACTAGAGATGGGTTGAAGACGCATTTACTAGAGACTGAATCTACATTCTGTATATGAGCCCTTAATCTTAGAAAACATGAAAAACCAAAGAGTTTCATTTTACCACATTCATGTGATATTTTAATGTAGGGGTGAGAAGTTATTTAGAGAATTAAGTTTTGTCAATTTGTTGTGTATTGCAGCATGTATGAAATAATAAACTTTACTAAGCATGTTATAATATATCACTAAATAAAAATAAAAGATTGTAAAAAAATATATATATTTATAAGTACTAAAGGTATGCGAAGATTCAAAACTTCGACTTGGCTTCAAAGAATATATATATTAGCTTTGAGTTCCCTTACAAAAATATTCGGGCTATGACAACTTATATCATCAATTTACTTTCAACTATTACCAATTTTAGGGGTTGAATTCAATAAAAGATATAAATTAATGTGTATATGAAATAATGTTTAATAGAATTGCATGTTGTTATAATTGTATCCATCCCATTAGAATGAAAATATTATAAATTATTGTTATAAAGGTCCTGAGTTCAATTCCTGGCATGGTTAAAAAATATATCATTGGTGAAATGTGGCTTTTCCCCTCTCACAGTGATGCGTTAACAGCCAGCGACTGAATGTTGTTTGTTCTAGATTTTAGTTAGTTTACAAGGCGTGTGCTGATATAATCATTCGGTTCAAATGGGCTGTGTTTAATACCTCAAATAATAAATAGTTAATTTTATAATATTTACTGTCTATAATTGTGTGATATTCTTGGTTTTTTATTTGTAAGAAAAGTACTCTCCTTCTAATTCGGAACTATGAAAAAGTATTATTATATTAGACTCACCATCGTTCAAATGCAATATCAGATATCCTGATGAGTCTGGGTGATTCTCAGCCTTTATAATTGTCCCCACACACAGATCTAGCCGCCATGGCTTCAGCTCGTCAACACCTGTACATACATTTAGAAACAGATTATTGCATTTTGATTAATATTTCATATGGGTGTGTGAGGTCCATTTTTTTAATTTGAATATTAATTTGTGAATGGGTGTGAGAAACTTTGACTTGGCTTCGAAACAAATATAATCTTTAACTTCCCTTTGACAATAAGAATAAAGACAGCTAAAATACTCAAGTTATGTTTAATTATCACCATTCTGAGCTGTAATACATTAATAGTTATATGAAAAAAAATTGAAGTAATTATAGACATGTTGACGTAGTCCTGTTGGTGTCTTACTCTTGTCTGCTGAAGAAGGAGAATGATTTGTCTTGATAATTAAATAATAATGTGTTTTGTTGTGTTTTAATTGTGAACTTTGAGGTTTACAGTTTTCTGGTAAGTGTGTAGGCTTTACCCTTCTATCCCCTTTTTAATGGTCTATTTGAAATGTAATTTATGATTATAGCTTGACTTATCAAAATAGAACCAAATATTACAAACAACTATTCAATAAAACATTTGACTTATCAAAATAAAATAAAATAAAATATTACAAACAACTATGCAATAAAACATTTCCAGATAATTTTGGTGCATTAAGTGATATAAATAAGATTTTTTTTTCAAGCTTAAAGCATGGATTATACCTCCTTAGGAGTGTGTAAAGTCCACTTTTTCAATTCAAAGCGAACTTGAATCAAAAATATATTAAATATTCTTGAAGCCAAATTGAAGTTTGAGTATTTTTTTATAGTTTTTTTTACACTAGAAAAATATATTATAGTGGTGTTTATTAAACTTTATGTATTGAAATTACTTAAGAAAAAATTTTATTGTACTTATTGTTACTAATGTTTCATTTTAATCTAATAAATAAAGTCATATTACAACTTACAATTCAATTACTTAGGATTTTTTCCAAATAAATATTGTTTCATATTATATATAAATGGCAATAATTGACCTTAAATCGAGTACTTTAGCTGTCAATATTTTAATGACGAAGCTTCGATGCCAGAATAATTTTCGAAGCGAAGTCAAAGCTGACATTTGTTTCAAGGCCGAGTCGAAGCTTCGCACACTCTTACCTCCTTTGTATGTTTTAGGGTAAGCCCGATTAACAAGATCTCTCTTGTCTGCGCTGGTGAATGCTGCTCGGATTGGCACTAAGAGTATGTTCAGGTAATGTTCCACCATGTCCTTCAACTCCCCAGGATGAACGTCACCTGCAGCAAAGTCCGATTCGAGGTCTCGCACACTTGTGTAGGTCTTAGTTTTCTTGCCAGAGTCTAGAGTGACCAATAATCCGCCTGGAACAAAAAATATTGACTGTCAGGAGCTATTTGATTACAGAATCTACTTGCTATTGTATTTGGAACAAGGTATAGTAAGGTGAATAAAAACATATAAAAGGAAAGAACATAATAGGTTTTTTACAATGAAAAGAACACAGTTTATACTTTACAGTGCTGCCACTGGTCAAAGTGGTAATGGTTGCCTCTTGAAGAAAATCAATCGTTACCACCCAATCCCTCAACCTGTGTTTCATTCTTTCGGAACTCATCAGGTGGGACTGTGAAATGCGCAACACAATTTCCTAAAAGAGGAAAAA
>CABFVZ010001265.1:49260-80481 GCA_902151445.1 Timema monikensis
AAAAAAAAAAAAACAAGAGGGAGAAAAGGGAAATTTGTAAAGAGTGATAGGACACTTGTATAGAAACATGTAAAGGGAATATATGTTTCTATCAACCTTTTCTTTACTTTATTACAAATATAATATAAGAGAATGAGTATTTATTAAGTTTAGAAACTGATGATTAGTTCATTTAATAATTAATTTTATTATTACTATAGTTCATGTTTGTATTAGTTTTTATATTAAAAAAATAGAATGATAGAATAGTAGGTCAGCAGTAGAGTACAAATAAAAGTAAAACGCATAGCACGTATGTACACAAACATTTCAATATTTTGATATTAATATAGTATCGAAATAATAAAGTGTGTGTAAATATGTGTTGGTGTTTTTACTTTTAATTGTGCTCTACTATTTTTCTACTATTCTATTATTTTATTAATTATAAATTGTTTTTGCTCAATGCACTTTATTTCAAACATAAAATATTAAGATTCAGATGGACATCTCGAGGTGTTGCAAATCTATTTTCCAAGTAGTTCCATGTATTATCACCTCACCAGAGGTGCGCTGCGAGTAGTTATGGCAGTCACCATATTGACCCTTCTATACTACCCCCCCTTTCAGAGTGCCCTTACATTCCACAGGCAGCACCCCCCTCTCCCTGCCTAATCCTTTCAACTTTGTTGCTTGCTACTCAACAAAAGACAAGCTATCACCGTTACACTCTCCAAGGAGTGATGCCGAGTTTTGAGCTGCACTTTCGAGGTTTTATAGAATGACGTCCAAAGTCAAAAGACAAGGGCTCGAATCTATGTCAAAGTATAATTTTTCTGAGTTACCTTAGGAGATCATTATTTACAGTAAATTGTGACATTTTTATTTTAGTTTATTTATTACTGTAGAAATATATAAAAATATATTTTCTTCCCTATATTTAAAAAAACTATAGCTATTTCTTTTTGTTGTTTTTTCTGTGTCCAACATTCTGAAGTGATACTTAGGGAGAGAAGAGAGAAGAGACGATAAGTCTAATTTGAGGACACCTTTCAATTTTATCTGAGTATTCGCAAAGAGTTTTGGTACTTAATTGGTTGAAAAAGTTGTTCAACATGGAATTTTGTACTGTGGCACAATGTTAGGATTAGCCATAAACTCTACAAATCCTGATTCTTCAACGAAAGTATAAGGAAGAAAGCTTTTTGTCAACACGAGAGCAATACTTTTAGTGATGGACTGTGCCTTGAGATCATTAGAAGCAAGCTTTGTTTTCTTGAATAGGACTTCCTACATAGTGAGTTGATTCCTTTGAGTGGTTGGTCTTGGATTTTGGAGATTCAACTTTTTTTTTTTCATTTTCATACCATCTTAATTCTGTAGCATGTTTTTTTAGATGTTTCTGTAGTGTTGTAGCTGTAGTTGCAACAAGATAAAGAACAACTCTTTAGTGCATGGTATAAAAACTTTCTAACCAAATAAAATTAATAAGCAAATAGGCCTACTTTTATATCATATTACAATAAATAAACTGTTTTAACTGAAATAACGTTTATATAATCTAGATCTCATCAGTAACAAGGACCATTCATTATTTGTTACCTAATGCCTGTAATAATAATTATTGCATACAGGCTTACTGATAAGCTTAGTAAATTATCAATAAAGTTTTAATCTTTACTTACATCATGGAGTTGATAAAATTATTTTGCAAACTTTACATATGCATGTCTTTTTATCTGAACTACTCTCATATTAATTATAATTTTTTTTTCGCCCACTTTCCGCATCAGTCATTTGTAATAATAAAGAAAACGCAAAGAAGCTATGAAAAGCTTATGTGTCAAAATGCACTAGTAAATTTGTCACAGACAATTCCAGGGATGGAATATTAGGGACTAAACATTAGACGAGAGCTGGGATGATAGCACAACTAAAGCGCTTTCTCTGCTTCATACCAGTGACCAACCATGGTGTTATTTCTTTGTAGGTATTTATATTTTTCACAAAATGATGTTGGTAATAGTGAATATAATATTAACATTTACTTAATCACTTTTGATCCATGCTTACGTCATGGTGGTTAAATTACTTGTTGGTGATAAAATTCTGTATAGTAACGGTTTTAAAGTTATTAAATATTGAAATATGTAATATTTAGTAAGATAAAATTAAATCGTTTGATCATTTATCGAAGTTTTATCCTTATTCCGAGATTTTTCAAATATGCGAAGGTTATTGTGGATGTCGAGGTCGAAACCAAAGGAGATTTGACCTTCAACTTCGACTTTTCGAAGCTTCGCACACCATTAATATTTATTGAATTCAAAGTCAACTTGACTCAATACTTGGGAGTTTTCTGAGACATTCACTAAAGTTCAATTTGAAAATACATGAGATAGGATAACTTGTTGGCTTAGCCGCTTAAAACAATAGTAGTTTATAAAACCACTCATAAATAAAAATATGCTATTACCTTTAGGCGGGCAGCACAGAGGAAAAATAACATATTCAACAATGGAAAGTAAACCATTGTCGGTAATGTTTTTTGGCTCACAGAACGCTTTCTTGATCTTCCTTTTGACAACATGAGGTGGGTCCAGAAGGTCAATCTTACTGTCTTCTTCTGACGCTGACATCTTCCCTCCAGACAAACCAGGCACTGGAATCCGTTGGACAAGAGCAGTGTTAGGTGTTATGAATTTGTTTTTGGGTTAACATTTTTATATAATTATTTTATGACCTATTGTCACATAATTTGTTAGGTTTTGCTACAGGTTTAATACTAAATAGAGTAAATTATAATAAATAAATATATTTTGAGAAACAAAAACTTTCAAATTTTTGAGAAAAGATTGAGTCTTCAAATTCTATGTGTACTTAATTTTAGTTTTGTGATGGTAAGGATTTCAAAATATTATATTAAGGCAGAATTTTCACTTTGTTGTCAAAAATTTTGAGTTGAATTAACATGACTCAATTTTAAGATATAATTTCATAACAAACAGTCAACCAATATTTCCTTTTGTCTGATTAAAAAATTATTATATGCATATTTGCTTAAGGTTTATGCATGATTCTATTAGCACTATTTAACTTGTAATATTTGTTGGTTAAATATTTCTCTAGATTACTCCAACTTGGAAAAAGCTCGTTGTTGTCACTCAAACTTTACCCAAACTAAACAGAAGTGAAAAATGCCCACCCCAATACCATTATAAAAAATTATAATTATTATTATTATTATTATTATTATTATTATTAGCACCGCGTCTTATTACCCGTTCGGGTTATACGCACTTACGCTAATGTGTAATGGTAGGGTGATTGTGAGATGAAATGAAGGACCTACAGTTTAACGTGGAATCCGAACCACGATGGAGGCCTGGCATTCCCCACACATTATAAATAAACAGTACCTAACGGACTCATGAGATGTATCCTCTTGGTGTACCCAAGTTGGGGCAGATATTTCTCTGCAAAGGTGAATATCTTCCTCTGGTCCACACCTCCAAACTGGGCGTCTACATGGAGATGTTCTTCGTCCAGGGCTTGGAGACCTATCCACAATCAATACACAATAACACATTCAGACAACTGCAGCCGGTGAGTGAGTTAAAAGGTTCAATTGAATAACATTATGATAAAGAAGTAAAGTAGATTATAACCGTGTCTTACTACCCGTTCGGGTTGTACGCACTTACGCTAATGTGTAGTGGTAGGGTTATTGTGAGATGAAATGAAGGACCTACAGTTTAACGTGGAATCCGAACCACGGTGGAGGCCTGGCATTCCCCACATTCACAAGATGTCTTGTCAGAGGTGAAGGAAGGGTTTGGTAATCAGATAAATATGTGCCGGGACCGAGGATTGAACCCCGGCCGCCAGGAAGTAAAGTAAATAATAGTGAAGAAAGACAACTTGAAAGGATAGTTAGTTTAAGCTAGATAGAAACAAACACACTTCTTTTTTTGTTTCTTCTTACATTTTTAACACTTCCCACTTCTTCACACTTACTACACATTGTTTAGAATTTTCAGAAATATTACTTTTTCATATTAAGACACACATTTAAAACACACAAAGAAAAATATTAAATGGAACTATAGTTATATTTCAAATTCTTCAAGAAGCATGTAGTTCCGTGCAGGTTCAAATCTTGGTTGGGTGTACTGAGGGTGGTTTTCCCTAAATAGTTTTCCACTCTCCCCCACACACAAATGCAGGTACACTTCCTCTAAATATAGCCTTCCTAATCCCTAAAACCATTAGTGTAATTAATACATATGCATACAACCTGAATGATTAGTAAGACGCGGTACTAATAAAAACTATACAACAATGGAAGATTTGTCACAACTCTTCTAATAAATAAAGGGGTGGATTAGGGTGTCCAGAACATTCACAGTGTGAGAATAACTAAATATCATATTGTTCAATTTGATTGTGAAGTTAGAGGAACACATTGACACATGGAGCAGAGGTCAAGCTCATCTATTCTTGTTTGCCAATGACAGGGAGACAAGAGTTTGTAATTCAGCTGGCTGTACCAAAAGTGGTTTTTCCTAAATGGTTTCCCAATCACACTCCATGATAATGGGGGTCAATTCACCTCACTAGGATAGTCGAGACATTTAGTAGCACTCATTGAATAAAAAAATTGGAAAGAGACTAAATTTAATTGGGAATGTTGAAAGTTACATAAGTAAATCAGTGCCGAAAGGGGGGCCGATTTAACTTGAACCAGCTTTTTTGGAAATAAGCCATGTTGTATTTATTACTCGAGTTAACACTAACATAATCCTGTTTCTTGTACATAATTACCCGGGTAAAGTAGTCCTGAAAGAAGGGGATGATCCACTTGCTTTACAACCTCCGCGCCAGCTTTCTTGGCATCATGTTGTGTTATAATGGAACTCAACCGATAAACATCTAAAGTGTATTCCCTGTAACGATAGACATAATTAATTGTTGATAATATTATTTCAGCACCAGCTCTATAGTGTATAAGAAATTGGATTTATATTAAAGTGGGTAAATGGTAGTCAAGTGTTTATTTTTTTAAATTCCTTTTACTTTCTACAAGACCCCTCAGAGAATCTAATTATCGTGATCCACCAAAAAGTTTAATTTTAGATTTTGATGGATATCAACATTTTATGATCCTGTGAACCCTAAATAGTAGTGTTTGTGAAAGGATATTGTCCTAAAAATAAAGCAAATACTAGTTTTAAAAAGAAAAGTTGTAACCTTGTCACAACGAAACATGGGATGATTGTAACGCTCACCTAATGCTGTCCCTGTTGACTCGCAATGGAATCAACTTCACAACACGAGACGCCACCTTCAACGCGCACTAAAACCGACTGAGCTGGCGCTCGCCGTGGGCGGGGCGGAGAGCCCCCCCCACCTTTCCCCTTCATCGGACGAAAAGACAAGTGAACAGCGCCGTGCGCTTTCAACGAGAACCTTGTGGAATATTATGGAACCTTCTACAGGCTATGTTGTGCGTGTGGCTTGTTACTCCAGGGCTCTGTGGACGCTTCTAGATAATACCCCCCCCCTATCCGTCCACTCTGAGAGCATATGATCACTTCAGGGTATAAAAGTGTTGTGGTGCGATGTGTTGGCACACATTATACTCAGGGCTTTTAGGAGGTAAGAGTCTTACTTCATAAGTGGGCTCGTCATAATTAATCAAAATTCTCTTTGGCTTAAAATCTTATTTATATCTTCCAAATTCAAATGTTTCGGACTTCATATAAATTTGTAGATATTTATATTCTTTATTTATTTAACGAATAGTCATGACTGCGGGGTATTGGTAGTCGTCTTCACGACTATGGCAATTAAAGGGGGAACCCATCTGGTTCTCGTGTTTGTATTTCGGATCTCCGCTTCGCGGAATATTCGCACTCTGGTGCAATTTTTTCTTGGAGGCCATATATAATAGGAGGTTATGTTTATGTTCTTTCTGCATAGACAAAAAGGTGGATAAATGTGGGGCCGCAGACCATCTAAGAAAAACACGGGAGTTTTTAGTAATGTTTAATGTTTATATACATGGGGTTGTTAGTTAGTCGGGATAATCCCCGTCTTTTTGATATGTTTATATACCTAGGATTGTTAGTGGGTCTAGATAGTTTATTGTTACGTTTCATATATCTATATTTGTGTTAATGGTTGTTAGGGAGATAATATATAGTTTATTGTTATGTTTGGCAATTATTAGTTTGTGGGTTCTAAATAGTGGGACCGCGGGCCACCTGATTCTTAAATCTCCCAACGGGGCCTAACTTATTACTTAATTGGGTGGAGTTATTATTGTTAGGTTTGCAAACTTTGTATTCACTTTGGTGCTATTGGTAAGCCTCTCGGCTGTATTAGTTAACTATGGGGTCTTGAGTCCCTTTGGGCTATGCTAGAGCTTAGGCTAGGCTTGCGCTATTATTTGAGAATTGTAACGTTTAATGTGTGTAAGGAGACCAATTTATCAACAGACCGGGGCCACCCGTTAACTGTGCCTTTTCTAAGGCCTTATTATAAGGCAACTATTACCTTGTTTTGATTGTATCGCCCTTCTGGCCGTGACGTGTGTTTGTATGTCACTTCGCCCATCAGGCGCATACTGGCACTTGGTATTTGTAATCTTTAATGTTCCGCTCCCCCATTGAGCTGTATTATGTTTGAATGAATAAAAATTATAACTCTCTTGTTTCTACCTCTGTCCATTATTTGATTGGGATGGTGAAGGAGAATAGTTACAAAGTTGTCAATATTGTGGCTTCTATCACTCTAAAGAATAGATCAGAAATAACCAAGGCTGGAACCAAACCAACATTTTGAAAGGGGAAGTTTGGGGGGAAAGAGTATGTTCAACATTTAGAAACGTATATAGCACCTCATTCTTACAAGTCCAAATATTTACAATGAACACTTCTTAAATAAAGGTTAAGTTGTGGTATAACTAAACCCAAAGTCCAAAGGGAAGTGACCATTTGTAAGATCTAGACACAGATGGGGAGATAATCTTAGAATGGACCTGAAAGAGATAGGATCCAATGAGGTGGACTGGATAGAACTAGCTAAAATTAGGGATAGGTGGTGTCATTTTTTAAGTACGGCAATGACTTTCGAGTTACTAATGACAGAGAATAAAAGTAAGTGAGACCATAGCTGAGAGTGTGGTTTAAGATGTAGTAGGTAATAATCATTATTCCCTTCAGCCTCTATAAGATATTCAATGTTTTATTTTGAGCGCTATGGTTTTCAAGGAAACTTTTTTTTGAAAATGTTATGTTCTGGGGAAATATTGGATCTTTGAACATATTCTGCCCCCCTGGTATCAACTACTCAGAGCCATCTACAATCACAGTCAATAGCGACTCGTAGCTGACAGTTTTCTGCACCAGTTATCACATATAGCTCAATAAACCAACAACTAGTGAAGAATGGTGCTGAATACAAGACCAACACGGTAGTGCATTGGCGCACAGAGCCAATAGTCCCAGGTTTGATTCCTGTGTCCAGGTTGTTATTTTTCACTTAATTGAAACTCCAAATATCCTCTAAATACATCGTATTAAAATGTAAAAAAAGAAATCAGGTGGGTACTGTTCTAAATACCTTTCAAAAATATTCCGAGGAAAAACCAACTATAGAGGTGTATAATTTCAATAACAAATCCAGGCGAGGACCACTCAAATAACTTAAAGGTATCCGTCAAAAGTTTGCCAGGCTACCCTTTTAAGGCTTTGGAGGAGTTACAAGTCCTTTAAAACTCAATTTTAGGTATGTTGCTCTCACCCCTACCCTCCCATCCCCTCCCATACATAAACACACATAGACACTAATAAGGTTTTGCTGTCATTGAACCAATCCGGATAATGTTAGAGGTGATTTCATCTTTCTCTAATAAAGTTGAAGATTTAAAAATGTCTGCTTGAAGAAAAGGGTTGACTCATCCCCACCAAAACATTTTGATATTGTGCCTTTTCCAAATAAGTGGATTTCCCACTTGTCTAACTGTATTGAAAACTTTGACTCTTATATTTATGAACCACAAAGGTATTGAGAATGGTGACGGATGGCCAGGAGGGTGAGGGGTAAGAGGTTGGAATTGTTTGTACCCAGGATCGGCAACCCGCAAGAGTCCTTACTTGGAGAGTTGGTAGTCAGATCCAAGAACAAATTTCAGTCTGTCAATAGAAATCCCTAGACTCAACATAATGGTCTTGATTATGACCTCATAATAACGAGCTCGCAACTTCAACAGCTCCCAGGGAGCCTTCATGTTGTCCAAGTACGCGTGGAGGTCTGCAAACAAGATGGTCACCTGCAAAAGGAAGAAGAAGAACGTATGAGTTGTCAAACATAAATAAATATTTTAAAGGTGATGTAATCAAATTTGGCTCCCCAAGATTTACAAAACATATTGATCCTGCATAACAGAAAGTACAAAGACTACACATCACCTTTCGGAAACCATCCAAGATATGTCTGACCTGAACAAGAGCAATTAAGTTTGTAGTAGCATACATTTGACAATGAACGCAAAACAAAAACTTGTTTTAGGATGGCAGTGAATGATGAAACCATCATTAAAGGCCAGTCTGCTAATATGGGATGAGCCATGCAATAAATGTAGTCAATCATTTGTTGCAGAATAGATTATAGTCAATAATAATTTTTGATTTGGAAGAAAAGTTTTACTGTTGGGGGATGACTTCAGTTAATGTTTACCAACTCTTCCACATGTTCATAGGACAGCAATCATCCAGGAGAGTATTAAATACTCCCAGTTGTCAATTCTCTAGTTAAACAATAATGTGTAAGATATATATATAGCAATTGCCATTGTTGGCTAATGCAATTGGGTGCTGGAAAACTGAAATATTACAGTTTGAATGAAAATATAATCGAAGGGCCAAACGAAATATTGACACACAGCTTGGCGGATTACAACACATTTGGAAATAGGCTGAGCCTAAATGATATTGCGAAAGGCCATTCTGTATCCACAAAATGACCAAGTTGAACAAATAAATTAGGGGGTTTTTAGTAATTTAGTAGATACATTGTTACATTAATGTGAACTCAGTCGAATGAAAGGATGGGTGGGAAAAGGGCAACTCTCCAGCCAAGTTGTTAAACCGTTTGACACCACATGACACACTTAAAAATAAACTTAATGGTGTCAGCCCGCAATCGAACTATATCGTAGGTACAAAAAGAATAATGCTACTTGGGTATTTAAATATTAACCAGAGCCTATGTAATGGAACCTGCACCTAGCAGTGACAAAAGTGATTAAAAATCTGATTCATGCAACAATTCTAATTAGTTTATCTAAAAGGAGAGTATTTCTTGCCGACAATCGATTTGGCGTATCTGTAGACCATGGCATCTCCTTTATTTTGAGATTGAGGCAGTTCTCAGTTAATAAGCATAACATTAATTTAGTTCACTTTAACTTCAACTCTTGATTACAGACATTAAAACAAATAAAGTCTAACCTTCCATGTACTTATTAATTTAGGGTTAGGTTAGTTACATTGTCTAATATTATAATCAACCTGTCATAAACAAGCCTAAAAACTAGTAGATCTAATAATGGTCTAGAGAAACTTACCTCACAGCCTGCCTTGAGGTAGTCTGCGATCTTGGCCATGGGAACAAAGTAGCCGATGTGTATACGCCCGGTGGTGGCTGTACCCCAGTAGATTCTAAGGCCTCGCCCCTCTTTTAAGATGTCTTCCATCCTGTCTTCTCCTAGGACCTCCTTTAGGTTGTGCCGGATCATGCGAGACTTGTGTTCCCACACTTGGTCACGGCTGGGCTCCCAGGTCAGTTTCACGTTCCCATCCTGCCAACAGTACCCCTCTATACGTCAAGCGGGGCAAGACCTTGAAAGCACTTGTCAAATGGTCCAAGGCCCTTTATGGTAGTCATCAATAAAATATGATTTATGAGCACTACCAATAGATTTTTATTTGAGATTAAGTTGAAAATGGCATACATTGGTGGACACTTTGACAATGTTAGCCTCGTCTGATCTGGTTTGTTAATGACGGGGAGATCTGGGTTCCTCTCTACATAAATATACAAGTACATTCCCGCTAAATTCTCCCTTCTCCCTATTTTATTAGTACTAAAGTTCCAAAACTATATGTTATACTGAAATACTGTTTGCAACCAGAGTATCTACTTGTGTGAGACTGGATTTTCAACTCTAGAAGCCATGGAGGGGAAATATTGTGCGAGAATAGATGTCACCAAAGAACTGAGAGTTCTCTTTCTTATATTACTCCACGTTTTAATAAACTTTGTGTTCATAAACAAGCATACCTATCACAATCCATCAATGTTCCTACACAGGAATAGTTAAACCAACAAATGTTAAACAGTGATTAATTTTTTTTTTTACAGCCTTGTGTTTTCTTACCCGTTCAGGTTATATGCTTGTCTATGTACTAGTTACACTAATGGGTTAGGGATTAGGAAGGTCTAATTTTGAGGAAATGCATGTGCATTAGTGCTGAGGGAGAGTACAAAAGGTTCATAAAAAACTGCCCTCAGTGCACCCGACCAGGATCAAACCCTGATCTCGTCTCTGGCAGTCCAGTTTAACACTAAAGTAGTGTGTTAGACCACGAGGCCACCAAAGCGGGTGATCTGGTGGTCTAGTGGTAAGGTGTCGGACTTCTGTGCTGGGGATCCGGGGTTAGATCCTCGGTCCCGACAAAGATTTATCTTATTGCCAAACCCTTCCTTCACCTCTGACAAGACATCTTGTGAATGTGGGGAATGCCAGGCCTCCACCGTGGTTCACAGCCTTGTGTTTTCTTACCCGTTCAGGTTATATGCTTGTCTATGTACTAGTTACACTAATGGGTTAGGGATTAGGAAGGTCTAATTTTGAGGAAATGCATGTGCATTAGTGCTGAGGGAGAGTACAAAAGGTTCATAAAAAACTGCCCTCAGTGCACCCGACCAGGATCAAACCCTGATCTCGTCTCTGGCAGTCCAGTTTAACACTAAAGTAGTGTGTTAGACCACGAGGCCACCAAAGCGGGTGATCTGGTGGTCTAGTGGTAAGGTGTCGGACTTCTGTGCTGGGGATCCGGGGTTAGATCCTCGGTCCCGACAAAGATTTATCTTATTGCCAAACCCTTCCTTCACCTCTGACAAGACATCTTGTGAATGTGGGGAATGCCAGGCCTCCACCGTGGTTCAGATCCCACGTTAAGCTGTAGGTCATTCATTTCATCTCACAATCACCCTACCATTACACATTAGCGTAAGTGCGTACAACTCGAACAGTTAGTTAGACGCGGTTCTAGTAATGATAATAATGATGATGATGATGATAATGATAATGATAGTGATGATGATAATGATAATAATGATAATAATAATAAAAATTAGATTAAATAGTATCATGGTATGAATTTTTTAAATGTGCTATAGGCCTACATGTTGATGTTTAGGAGCTATTATTATATTGTGTTGAGCTAGATATTGAATTTATTTAATCAGAACTGCTCTAATTTGAATTTTATGTTTTCTTAATTTCTTTAAAAAAATGTTAAAATATGCATATATGCCGGTACATAAATGTATGCGAGAAAATATGCACACTTAACAAAACAAATATTTTTATTCGTCAATGGGGGAGGGGGAAAGCGGCGCATGACATTCTCATGTGGATGTAAAGAGGGTCACAGGGGTGAAAACTTTGATTACTGCTGGACCAGATAATTAAAACGTTTTAAACAAAACCAAATTTTCAACTAATGATTTTCCCGGGCTGGAATACTATAAACCCTTGATACTGACCGATTGTTGTTGGCTCCACAGTTCCACTTGAAGCTTGAGCTCCTCGAATGCGACACCTGTATCAGGCAGGGCGTCAGCCAGTTCCCGAGGGTGAGTGGAAATATGCCTGAACCAACGCAGGATGTTGGGTCTCTCTCTGAACGTGGCTGGTGCCGACATCAGCACCTGGTGCAAAAGAAAGTCACCGCGGGACAGGCGCTCACCCTCCACAAAGCTGTTGTCCAGAAAGTGCTCATCTAATTTCTGGAGATGTGTATGGGGTGATGCCATTGTGTGTCTGAAATATAAATTTGTTACATTGGAAAAAATTAATTAGTACATTGAAGAGTGTTTTCAGTAGCCTATTAAGACATTTTTAATATTTATTTAGTAAATGCAGAACTCTGAAAGCTATAAAAAAAACTTAATGTTTTAAAATCCTAGGCCTAGTTGGCTAACTAATCCAAATTTTTAATAAAAAATATTGGCCATAAAATCATGTGATTTACAAAAGAGAGCAAATAATTAAAATAGCTTATCATTTTCCTTACAAGGAAATAGTAAATCAAATGATTTTAAAATCATATTTATTTGGAAAAACTTTATTTATACAACATTTAGACAACCCGACAAAATTTAAGTAGATTTGAAACTTAGGTAGTTAGACCAATGTCATCTTATACTACAAAAGTCAAATCATTTATTTTCTGTATATTAATTGAGATTCTAATTAATTAGCAAATGGAATGGTAACAAGATTAGATTAAGTAAGTGAATAGTTACCATAATTAAAGTTACGTTAAGATTGTTTGTAAAGGAACCTAATACTGTATTTATACATTATTTTGCCTTAAAATATTGACCTAATATATTACTTTATTTTAATAATCGCCTATTCTGGTTGTGTCTGATCGAATCTTTACTCCATTTTCAGTTCAGTTCTAATGCTGCCTTGTGAGTTTGCTGAATGGAAAAATGTTAGGTAACGTGAAAGTGTGTTTTCGTTTAGATAACAAAGATATAGGTAGCTAACCATTTACAAGAAATGTGTCTGTTGCGAAAAAGAGAGAGAAGTGTGGTCACCGAAGAAGATTATTGTGCATTAATCAGCTATAGGCTATAATAAAAGAAAAATTTTGATCTTGCAAATTGACAGATTTTTCAATTATAGGTATATGTTCCTGTGTCACTTATGTTTGAATTTTTATTTGAATTGTAAGTTTTTAAATAATCTTGAATTAACTTTAATTAGATTCCTCGCATAAGTATAGTACTAGTATTAATTCTTATGATTTTTAAGTTTATAAGAGAGAAAATAACTGGAATAAAAGGTATGGTTCTTGGGTTTCGTCCCATTTTGTCATTCATGGCAATTTAAAAACCAAAACTTGAATGTCGAAATTTTATTTAAGTTGAGTTTTGTATCTTATTTTCATAAAAACTTGTAGGGTATGTTAAAAATATATGTATTTTTAAATGCATAATTAGGTTACTCCATATTGTATTCCCCAAGACGTCTTCCCATTACATATTAATATTTGGGTTAACTTTTAAAGATAGTCATAATCAATAATGTATTCCCCCCTCCCCATTCGGTGGCTGCATGGCCCAAGGTGCTTCTCTCACAACAGACTAAACTGTTGATAATGAGGAAATTGGGGTTCGATCTTGGGTCAGGTGTACTGAGGGTAGTTTTCCCTAAATGGTTTCCCATTCACCCCGCTAAAATGTGGGTAAACTTCCTCTAAATTCAACCTTCTCTATCCCTAAGCCATCAGTGTAATTAGTACATAAGCATACAACCCGGATGGGTATTAATATGCGGTGCTGAAAAATACATATTTCGTCAAGTAAAGACTATGGCTGTCTCTGAGCAGTCCGCCCTTGTGCACTTTATTTGCCAGAAAATTGCAATGGCGTCGACTTAAAGGCCGGAAGTAATTTTTGATAGTATCTGAATTCTCGGTGCTGATGCACTCCTTATAGCATACTTTGCTAAAGGGCACATTCAATGTGCCTCTAATCACACACTTTAGTTAAAATAGTGTTTTAAATTGAATAAATAAACCTTAACTGTTAAATGAATAGTTTGTAGTGCTGTGTGGTTTATTTATTTTCAGTGTAATATAAAAATCTTTTATTTTTGTAAATATATTTTTTTAGTTTTAAAAATGTTTTTTTAACTATAGATGCTAGTTTAGGAATGATCTTTTATTGATCTAAGAAGTTTAATAACAGGAAAATAATTTAAATTTGTATGTCTGTAAATATTCACGCTTAGTCGCTTATTTTATATCACCTCTAATTCCCTACAGAGTGCGCATAGGGAACCAAATACTATAAAAAGTAATTGATCTTATTGCTATGGAAATATTACTTTCAAAAGTTGCCACCCGGTAGCTCTAATTGTACTATGCTGTCTGAAAGTCTCATGCACCCTATGTATCTTAGGGCGCCAGAAACGTGTTTTACTAAGGTGTGCAAGTAAAGTGTGCAAGTGCACAAGTGCGGACTATTCAGACACAGCCTATTACCTTTAAGGATAGTGTCCATATTTGAATAATTTAATAGCGAACCCCTAGGCTTCAATTCGAACGCACTTGCAAAAATGGGATTCAACTAACATACCTAAAGAAATAGAACGAGGGCGAAATTGAAATAAATTTTGCGTATCTGCCTTAAACAAATCGAGAGCTTCATCGTTAGGGGATGGATGAGTAAAGAGTGTACAATTAAACTAATCCTAACCAGCCATATGCTGCGGTTTGCTACTGAATATGGTCCTATTGAAACAGGCATACCGTACTATATTAAGATACCATAATATAAAAACAACTGACAAGAATGATTTTCTCAAATAATTAATAAAATACGCTTACTCAAAATTAATAGTATTGTAGAGGTTATATCAACGCACGTCCTATAAATATATATGTCAATGAAGAAAAAGATACAATGTATGCTGCGTGCGCACACTTACTGTGCATACAGAGTAGCCAATAGCATAGTAATACGATTAAATATGTAGAGTGGTGCTTAAACCCCAGTATTATAATAAAAGCGCTAGTTGTAGATAAAATACTTAAGTTGTTTTATTATTATTATTATTAATATTGTTATTATTAGCACCGCGTCTTTCTACCCACTCAGTTTATACGCACTTACGATAATTTGTAGTGCTAGGATGATTGTGAGATGAAATGGAGGACTTACAGTTTAACGTGAGATCCGAACCACGGTGGAGGCCTAGCATTCCACAAGTTGTGATTAATAGTGCCAGAGGTGAAGGAAGGGTTTGGCGATTATATAAATCTGTTCTGGGACCGAGGATTGAAACCCGGACCCCTATCACAGAAGTCTGACAACTCACCCCTAGACCACCAGATCACACAATATTTAAGTCTGGACTAATAATCTATATACAATGTATTATAGAGATCAATGGTTTGCATAAATACGCCTTATAGGTGATTGTGTGTAAGAGAGAAAAACCTACACGAAAGTTTTTTTCTCTTTTACACAAAGGTGTACAGACTACATAGATCTCTATAATATAAGAGGATGGACATTTATTCTGTGGCAGAAATTTTAAAACTGTTGTCTGCATACCATTGTGTAATAAAAAAGGAATCGTTCTGGTATCTATTTCTTTCCTACACCCATACAAGGCAAAGTGGCATTTTGACATCGTCCATTAATTTGATTGAATATATTTGATACAACAATGGGTGATTAGTTAAATGAAATAAATGTGTTAATAAAAGCTTTTAAGAGCATAACAAAGTCCGAAACTGGTGAGTTTTTTTTCTCTCTAAGTTGATGTAGGCTAATATATACTATGGTTTTTGAAGGAAAGCCTTATCTCGTATCAGAATCCTACCCTATAGTAAAGTTTAGGTAGGATAAGAGACCTTCCAGAAGGGAATTTCTACATCCATTCTAAATGGCCGTTCATCCTACCAAAATACTAATATATGATAGTATTCTGGTACGAAATAAAGCCATACAGATTGGGATTCTTACTAAAATCAGAGTTTAATGATACCGTACTTCCTACAAGCCTATAATCTAAATTATCGTTTAAACGTAAAACTTCTACACAAAGTACGTCATCCAAACAAAATAATAGGTACAGTTTTTAGATAACTTGTTTCATTACAATTATCGAAATTTCAACATAATATGGTTTCTGAAAGCAATATACAAGATTAAAACCAACTCTTTTTTTAAAAATGGTAATTTAATAATACGCTACTTTCAACAAGGCTATAAATTAAGTGATCGTTTGAACGTATGGCAACTACACAAAGTTTGTCATTAAAACAAATGTAGTCACATTTAAGATACGTACCTTATTCATTATATTTAGCGAAATTTCAATATAATATGGTTTCTGAAACCAATATACAAGCTAATATCCAAATTTACATATAAGTGTAGTATTGGCAGTCCGTAAACAACACGGTTGATAACTACATATTTAAATATATTAAAGATTTTGTTAGTTTTATTTATTAAAGAACAATAAACAGTTAAAGAACAAAGAGCACATGCTCGCCACTCGAGATATACACCGGAACTAACAAAATGTTGAGTGAGACGCTTTGGTGACGTCATCACAGAAGTGGCTTCACAAATCTAAAAGTGGAACAGTTACTAAACTCGTGTTTGTTATTATAGACCTAGTTAAGAGAATGTTTATTTATTACACACAACACCCCCTCTCAAACACGCGTTAACTTTATTAATGTCTATCACGCCAAGTCCTTGTATGCACTGATGATGACTTGGTCCGAACAGTCCTTTCGTGAGCACATCAGCCACCATCTTGTTTGTTGGAATGTATTTCACATTGATTTCGCCTCGTTCAAAAAC
The DNA here is from genome assembly GCA_902151445.1 of Timema monikensis. NCBI lineage: Eukaryota > Metazoa > Arthropoda > Insecta > Phasmatodea > Timematidae > Timema > Timema monikensis. The sequence goes on from CABFVZ010001265.1 coordinate 65,932, forward strand.
TTCACGCACATAGTGATGCCGAATGTCAATGTGTTTGGTACGAGAATGGTACACAGGATTATGCATGAGCTTTTCTGCTCCTTGATTGTCACAATAAACAGGAGTTGGTTTTGCATTAACACTCAAAAACCCGATTTCTTTTAACAGGTTTCGTAAGTAAACTGTCTCTTTTGCTGCATCTGTAAGAGCCATGTACTCTGCTTCAGTACTTGAAAGAGCCACGGTGGATTGTTTTCTCGCCTCCCATGTCACGGCAGAGCCTGCCACTTGAAAAGCGTAGCCTGTGTATGATCTTCTGTCATCAAGGGCTCCTCCCCAATCTGCATCCACGTATCCAATCAGTTCAGCACCAGATCTCTTGTAGACTAGTCCATGGTTGCTCGTACCTTTCAGGTATCGCAAGACGCGCTTCGCCGCAATCCAGTGTCCTTTTCCGGGGTTTAGGTTGTACTGGCTCAAAGAGCTCACTGCATAAGCAATGTCTGGTCGTGTAGATACTGCAAGGTACATCAGAGAGCCGATGAGTTGTTGGTACGGAACTTCGCTCATTTCCTCTGCCTCCTCTTCCGTAGATGGCTCCATGGCCTTGGATAATTTGCTGTTTCCATCTAATGGAGTATTTACCGGTTTGCAGTCTTGCATTCCGAATTTTTTGAGAACATCTTCTATGTACGATTTCTGTGACATAGTGACCAACTTTGAATTTTTATCTAGTTTGAATTCAATTCCAAGACAGTAGTGCAGCTTTCCTAGGTCTTTCATTTGGAAGTTTTGAGACAAATCGTCTCTCAATCTTGTGTAGGCTTCTTCATTGTTTGTAGCTATGATCAAATCATCTACATAAACAACCACGATGAGAGTCACACAAACATCATTCATGTAGTACACACACTTGTCACAATCTAATTGTTTGAGTCCAAAAATTTCTAGTCTCTCGTGCAACTTTTTGAACCACTGTCGGCCCGACTGCTTCAGGCCATATATGGACTTTTCGAGTGAACAAACTAGATTCTCCATTCCAGGGGTGATGAAACCGTCCGCCTGTTCCATATAGATTTGTTCATCGAGATCTCCATTTATGTAGGCCATTACAACATCAAGCTGATACAAAGTAAGGCCTAACTCAGCTGCTAGGGCAGCAACTAGTCTTATTGAGCTAAGTCTCGCAACAGGTGAAAATGTTTCATGGAAATCAATCCCTGGGCGTTGGTTGTAGCCCTTCGCTACCAGCCGAGCTTTCCGGCGTTCGACATTACCGTCTGGCCCATACTTTGTTCTGAGCACCCACCGACAACCAATGACAGCTTTATCTTTTGGGCGTGGTTTCAATGTCCAGGCCTTGCTGTGTGTCAGAGCGTTGAACTCAGCTTCCATCGATTTCTGCCACTCAGATGCATAAGGTCCTCCCAAGGCTTCTTGTACAGATGGATTTGCTGCCTCTTCATACGTCAAGGCCACACTTTCCGGTTTTGGCGTAACCAAATTAAAATATTTTGCTGGTCGTCCCGGCTTTCCTGTTCTAATCAATTTTGGTCGACCAGGCCCCCTCTTATTCTCAATCACTGTGCAGTCTTTGCTTAAATTTTCTGATCTGAGGTCATTCTCATTGACTTCAATAGGCCTATCAGGATCAATGGGATCACTTTCTTGAACTTCATCTACATGTCCATCAGCATCAGAAATAGGGTCTTTCACACTCTTATCAACATATAAGTAAGAAGGTTCAAAGTTCGCACACTCCTTTTGTTCATCCGAAACTTTGACAGTTTCAAAATTTTCCAAAAATTTTACATCTCGACTTCTCAATATTTTCTTTTTCTCTGGGTCCCAAATTCGATACGCTTTAGATTCAGTAGAGTAACCCACAAAAATACCTGCCTTTGATCTTGGGTCAAATTTTCCTTTATTTGGGGTCTTATTCAGCATATATGCCTTGCAACCGAACGTCTTGAAATGTCCTATTTTTGGTTTTAGCCCGAACCAAATTTCATAAGGGGTTTGATCTTCCAGCTGTTTTGATGGACATCTGTTTCTGACGTAAGCAGCTGTGGCAATCGCTTCGGCCCAAAAACTTGTTGGTAAGCCAGACTCCAATAGCATACATCTTGCCATCCCCACCAGCGTGAGATTCATGCGTTCAGCTTTGCCGTTCTGTTCTGGAGTTTCTGCTACTGTATGTTCTCTTCTTATTCCTGCAATGCGCATTTCTTCTGTGAACTCTTTTCCGCAGTACTCCAGGCCATTGTCTGTCCGCAAGGTTTTGATTTTCCTTTCGTAGCGGTTTTCCGCTAATGCTTTGAATGTTTCAAAAGCCTTTTTCACGTCACTTTTGTGTTTTAGAAAATGAACTTCTACCCAGTTTGATTTATCATCGATAAACGTTGCAAAATAAGAAGCATCACCATGAGATTTCACTCTCATTGGGCCACAAACATCTGAGTGCACTAATTCAAGTAATTTTTTACTTTCCGACTCAGATCTTTTTGGAAAAGGCGTAGCAACTTGCTTTCCTAAGATACAGGTTTCACATGTTGAAAATGTTTCTGATTTCTTAAAATCCATACCGCTAACCATGTCTTTCTGAACAAGTTTCCGCAAGTCATATGCATTTAAATGTCCGTATCTTCTGTGCCACTTTTCAAGTTCACTAAGATTGCCTGCCTCATTCACGTTAGCTACATATGTTGAACTCTCACTTTGCATGCAAGGTTCGATAAAATACAAATTTCCACGTTTACGAGCAGTTAACAACACTTCACCATTTTCGACAATTTCAGCATCCTTTGCATTAAAACACACGCTTCGCCCTTTTTCAACAGTTTTTGAAATTGAAAATAAATTTGTTTTAAGTGTGGGTACAAAAAGAGTGTTTTCTAACCTCACTTTTACAAATTGGCCCTTTTTATTTGAAACATTCATTACTGCAGTTCCAATGCCTTCAATGTCAGTTGTTCTGTCATCCGCTAACCTAACCTTCTGACTTACGGTTGGCGTGAGTTCCAAAAAACTATTCTTGTCGCGGCACATGTGTGTTGTTGCTCCACTGTCAACACACCACACGTCATCACTTCTCGTCAACTTCGCACAGGGAGCGCTCACTGAAGATGATGTCAATGTCACGATCTCTTCTGCTACTGCATGGGTTTGCTCTGATGCCATCGAAACTTGCTTTTCATTCGCCATTTTTGTCCAGCAATCGGCTGCCTTGTGTCCCGATTTTTTACAATAGTTACACTTATATAACCGTTTCGATGCTTTAAAATTCCTATTTTGATTTTGCACACCACTTTGACCTTGGATTTGAAAAAATTTATTATTTTGATTTGTAGGTAGGCCTGCACAGTCTTTATCTGAAGGTTTGTTTTTATTTAGACTTCGCCCTATGGAAGATTTTACATAGAAAGCGCCCGCACCATTTAAGTCTGCTTTCTTGTCCTGTCTTGCACTGAATTCTTCTAGGAGTTTTACTTTCAAAGACTCTGTGTCCGGTAGTTCATCTCTAGCTTCGATTGCACAACGAAAATTGTCGTAGCTATCTGGCACACTGTATAATAACACGATGGTTAATAATTCTTCGGAAATGCGAATATCCATTTCATTGAGTTTATCAACTGTGTTGAGAAAATTCGTGAGATGATCCGCCATGTTTTCTCCCTCTTGCATTTTTGTGAACAAGAGCTTTTTCAAAAGGGTAGCTTTTCTTGCAGGTCCTCTAGACTGGTAAACTAGTTCTAGTTTTTGCCAAACGTCTTGCGATGTTTCACAATGTCTTATGTGACAAAGTTCTGTAGGACTCACAGCTAAAATAATATCAGCTTTGGCTTTACGATCGGCTTTGTCCCACGTGGCCGCGTGTCTAGCGTTATCAGCAATCGCTTCCGCGTCAGCACTTACTGCCGCTGTAGGCCTAGGGTTGGTTCCATCAACGTATTCCCAGTGGTCGTTCTTAATTAAAATTGCTTCCATTTGTTGTCTCCATGTATCATAGTTGTCCTTTCCCAGCTTTTCTATATGCGTCGAGAATCCGGACATCTTGAATGAATGGATATGATTTCAGGCGTCACTAACGATACTTAAATTTATGTTACCGCCCTATCACGTTAACAAAAACAAATAGTTAATGTTTATCTTCTTCCAAAACGTTAATACAGCATCCTGGGCCCATAACCTGTTAGTTTTATTTATTAAAGAACAATAAACAGTTAAAGAACAAAGAGCACATGCTCGCCACTCGAGATATACACCGGAACTAACAAAATGTTGAGTGAGACGCTTTGGTGACGTCATCACAGAAGTGGCTTCACAAATCTAAAAGTGGAACAGTTACTAAACTCGTGTTTGTTATTATAGACCTAGTTAAGAGAATGTTTATTTATTACACACAACATATTTTATTCGTATGTATATAGTATTACCTGTAAAACTGAGTTGTAGATCCTTTAATGTGACTGATTCTTTAAGCAAGTGTGGTATAATACTTCACTATTTTCAAACAATAACACTTTTATTCATCAGAAATATGTTTTTGCATAAGATCTGTTAAATCTTTTCCCCCACAATGTAGCAGACAATAAACTTGAGCATCACGCGTTGGACCTTGGCAATGCGTATGTTTATGCCCATCCAATGTAATATAGAGATCAATAATAGACGACAGCTTGAAAATTTCAGCCTCTTGTATTCAAATAAGGAAGATATTATAGAGGTAAATAGCCTGATGTCTGCACAAAACGCCATACAAAGGTGTTTGAATTTTAAGGTATTAGGGTAGAGATGTAAGGAAGCAGAGAAAAGATTTAGTGTTTTTTTACAAATTTACTTCAAAACATTTTTGGCCAAAGTAGATAAGATATTGATTCATTAGAAACGTAATCATTTTATTTTATTAACGTGAGATATTAACAAGGGTGACATGGAAATTAATTAAAACTTTTTATCTTCATTTAAAAAGTTAGTCATCTTCTCATGATAGATATTCAAGAAATGTCGATATCGCCATTTGAAGAAACTGAAGCAATTTATGATTCATTTTGACAAAAAAAAAGAAGTTTTTATAGATAAACTGGCGTTTACCAACTCAGCCGAAATCGAGTTTTACCCCTTTCCTTTCCTCATAATTTTGAATGTAAGCTAATTTTTCATCTTGTGAGGTATACCACTCTGGCCATCCACTGGCTTCTTGTTTAATTAAAAAAAACAATGTATCCCTGAAACAATCCGTCAGAACGTGTCTTAAGATCGTAAACAGATACATTGTACTCCCACACTTCGTGTACTGCTTCAACGGTGTAGCCATTCTCAACGGCTTTCCGGATCTCATCAATCACCCAGACGCCTGTCAACCAGCGATATTTTTTGTCGATGTGCTGACACGCACCTTAATTTTCCTCCTCCCCGCATTTTCCACACAAGATGAACATTAACTTGTCATTCATTCGTGTAGGCAATACAAGCATGAATATATCCCGTGGAGGCGTCACTGTAACTTTGGCTATGCCTTCTACTTGATCTATAGACGGACAATTTGGTTCCAAGTAAATTTTGGGGTAGCCGATAGTATATTTTTTGTACTTGCAAACGTAAGGATACAATGAACACACACCCAAGTACTTGATCTTCTCTCCACAAGAAAGGTATGTTTCGTAGAACAGGTTAGTACAATTTCTACGCCCGCCAAAGAATGCGTCCCTGGGACTGAGGAGCTCCTTGCTCTACATCTCATGCTGGAGTACAAATTGTTTCGAGTCCTTGTCTGTGCGTTTCATCGGTTTAAACGTACACTTCCACATCTCTAAAACCGTGTAGCTGGCATTCTTAAATTTTTGCAAGCAGGCTATGGTCGCTTCATAACACATCTCCATGGTCTCGTGGTGGCTGTTTTTGATAGGAGTGGTCGTATCAGGATAACAGAGAGGGTACCCGTGCCAATAACAGCCCCAGAACTGGAATACAGTGGTGATATCTCCAGATTTAACAATGCCGTCTACACGTCACCCTAACACATATTCCTCACGGCCGTTGTCCACATGAAGGATAGAAATACCAAGTCGGTGGGCCTCCTAGCAGAGCCATTGCACAGCGACGTGTGACTGTTGGTCTGCACACTGGTAGCCACCTTTAGGAATGATACAGACGGTATTCTCCTTAAGATGACTTCGGTGGTAAACCAACATGGCCACTTCTGCGATCGTACACGCATCTCTTAAAGGATCCACTTTTAATTTTTCCATAAGCATGTCTTTAAACTGCAGGCAGGCCTTCCGTAGGATCTCTACATCTTTCAAGCAATACAGTTCCAACTCGCGGTTAAAATCAAAGACATAATTTTCTTTGACCAACGCGTCATACCACTTCTCAAAGTGCTCCTTTCCCTCAACTGATATCTCACCGATGCTGTAATCCTCCTTTGGTGGCAAGGAACCTCTATAACCCACGTTTTTTTTATTGAAAAATGGGGGAAATGTCCCTTAGCCAAAGACTCGTCCAAGCCGAATGTCTAGGGTATCTTGGACGACATCGGGAGAAAGTTAAGCGAGTCAATAAAGTGGAGTGGGCCGTAACGCATGGACAGGGTTTTCCCACCTTTCATTCTGAGCTCTGGAGTCCATTTTTTAACCACCATCATATATTTTAAAATAAAACTTCCACCATAGTTTTTCGCATTATGGCCTAGGAGGGTGATATCCTTAAATTTTATTGGTTTAATTTGCTCTAGAAATCCGAAAAATTGGGCCATTGTGGTATCACCCTTGAATATGCGAATCCAATCGCCCCCACATTCGGTGCAATAATGGTCATTTACATCGATATGAAGGCAGGCCTTGCAACACGCATGTACGACGCAGAGGTTATAGTCTCGTGCAAGTACGTTTTGACCACACCTTGAAGCGTTTCTTGTCTGCATTCAAACTCATAGAATACAAACATGAAATTACTCTTTTCCAGTAACGGCTTGGTTGGGCCCTGCTTCATATAGCAGAAATGACCAAAAGGACGATATGTAACACATACTCTACAAAAAGTCTCATATTACCTATGTGAATAATTTGATCTTTCCAAATAGAAAAATTGCCCACAGACCTCACAAACCTTTTTGACATCACAGACCGACATGTTACTTCTGCAAAAACCAGGACGTTTATGGTTATCAAAACATGACTGGTTTGTGAACCAACGCCCACAGTCTTTACAAACCCCAGTTCGACCTCTACTCCACTGCAAGCCGCCTTAGCGTAGCACTTTTTGCACGTGGATTCACATTTGTGCGCATTCTTATGTTCAAAAGGTACACGACACTCGCGGCAAAAGTACGAGCACTTAAACGCGGCTGTCAAGGATGTTATGACATCAAAATGGTTTTGCTCATTGTCTTGAAAATACAAATCAAGGTAGCCCTTAAAGGAATGTTCGGTAGGGGTACGCTCCTCATATAGGACTTGCCTCCCCCAACGTTCCCTGAACAATGTGATTTTGTATTCGGAGAGGTATGTTTAAAATTGTTTCAGTTCAGTGATTCCACCACCACCTTTCAAAAGATTCACACGCTCATCACGGCATAAATCTTCTGTTTTTTTTTTAAATATTGCGGCCTTCCTTTATGTGCTTATAGGTGTTCATGTCCATGCATCCTGGTTCTCTTTTAAATTCACACACATTCTTGGCGACAACCAATGCCCGGGCAAGGCAAAAAGTATCGTCGTCATTTTGAATCAAAATGATTCCTTGATTTCTTCGACTGTATGTGGTAGCCGAGGAGAACTTATCACAATAACGTGCACTCCCGCGAGGCTCCTTAAAATGGCTGAGTTTAACATACAGTGGTGCTGTACTTAAGAATAAATTATTACTCTGCAACACGTGACATTACGTTATCGAGCACGGCTCGAGCGTCTAACTGATCTGCCCACCTAAATGAGAGTATACAGGATTCAACGTAAAGTCCGTGATATTCAAAAGTAAGCCGACATGATCATCGGCACTGACACCATGGTCCTGCAGCCGATTGAGTAAAACAGTAATTTGCTCTTCAAGCCAGCTTAATGCGTCATGATCGCTTGTTGGAGCACCAAGATGTACGGTACCTTATCTACCGGTATAAAAGAAATGCTTCATTTGTTTTATTCTCTCCTCGACGATTCGAAGAGAGATACCATTTGACAATGCTCCACCAACCTGATTTACCGGGTCACTAATTCCCCTTTGGGGTGCTGATGATGGCCCTGTCCCCACCATATCTATGCCTTTCAAGGGGGTTGCAATTCCCTCCTGCCTCACCCCTACACCACCGGCTAGCGGGAAGATGTCTGGAGGCGGCTAAGCTCTCACCAGCTGAATATGTGCTGCGGAGTTCGAAGTCTGGACCACGTCTTCCCCCTGCCTTGGACAGGCATCTCCATTATTCTAATTATAATTAGTAAAATATATATCACTAACGCTTTCATAACGGAGAATAAATTGTTTTAAGCAAAACACTAATTTTTTCATTAATTTTATGAACAAATCTGCTGCCTTAAACTTCAGTAGTTTTCAAAGAGCATGTCTTTTAGGGAAAAAAAACCTTTTCTTTTTGCTGTCAACATTGATAACATTTTTACTGTATTATAGGTGTTATTTTATCAGACCACCAGATATCTGACCACCTCTTTGATCTAATGATCAAAGTTTTGGACCGAGATCCCAGGTTTGATCCCCGGCTCTTCTAGATCTTTCTATGTAGCAATGGGCCTGGAACGTGCAACGAGGATCTACTTGAATAGAAAAAGTAGAGGCTTCGCTTTATAAAACTGAAATTAATGGTCGAATGGATCGTTGTGCTGACCACATGACATGCTCTATCCTCGAAGTTGGCACTATCTTGGAAAACAGATGGTGCTCATTCGGTTGATATGGCTCAATTAAGGGCTGGCGCCACGTTTTTTTAAAAATAATTTCTATCAAAAATGACAGCTACTGTTCACATTTATTGACGTATGAATACGTAAAAGTAGATCTAGTAACTTTTCTGTCAGATAAGGTTCATTCGATGCAAATAAGATTTTACCTTATCGGCACCAAGCCTAGTAAAAATCACCTTAATATTTTTTAATTTTGTAGGAAGGTACAGGAAAGGTGGATTTAAACATACAAAAGGAATGCACAAAATATGGTGTTTACAATGAAAATAACACAGTTCACACTTTACATTGTTGCCATTGTACAAAACAATGGCTGTCTCTTGAAGAAAATCAAATGCTATCGCCCAATCTCCCGACCTAGGTTTCATTCTATCGGACTTATCAAGAGGGAGTGTGAAACGCGCAACCCAACTTCCTAAGACCATAAAACATAAAAGGTGGAAAATATGCTAGGCGTCACTTTGCTGTCCGAAAACTATCATGCACCCTATGTACTTAGGTGCGCCAGATACGTGTTATATTAAAGCGTGCAGTAAAGGGCACAAGTGCGTAGGGGACAAACTATTCAGACACGGCCATGGTCTTTAGGAGCGGTTGAACCTTTTATCTTTATCTATAGGTTGAACGAAGGTGTTAGCTACTCTTACCATGGCTATAGCTTAATAACTATCCATCTCCTGATAAATATGCTTTAGGACTTTTTTTTAAATATAAAATTTGATTCTGTTTCGTTATGGTAATTACTATTTTTAATGTAAAACTAACTCAAAAGGAACTATTGAAAGGAAATCTAGTTTAGCGTGTTTTTTCCATTGCTGCGCTGTGGCGAACGCAGTCCTCGCACGAAAGGGGGAATATTAGTATGCTAAGTAGACCACCAAAACAAAGTGATCAAAACATTTTCCATCTTTCTAGAATTTTTTTTCCCCGATTGAAAATCGCTTACGCTTGGTCTAGAAAGGAAAAATGATAGGACTCTTTCTTTCCCCCCCTCCCCCCTTTTGTTAAGTTTACGAGTTTATATCGGTTCCACACCCTCATACTCACTATCACCATCACCTCAACTCATCAGGACATGAAAAGAGCCTCCACGGAAAGGCTATACGATTAGTACAATCTGGCATCCCCTGGGCAACGTTACATTAGTACTGGCTAATATGTACACTACTGGGCTACGATTTATGTAGCCCAGACGCGCAATATTATTATTTTGTCTTCCTCCCACCCCTTCCTGTTATTGCGGTCCATCTTGTCCCTCAAGGTTCCTAACGCGTGAATAAAGGCTGCCGTGGTTGAGGAGAACCTTGAACCTCCCCTCAGGCGAAAGGCTCTTGAATGACGTGGAGGAGCTGTTGGCCTGAGAGGAAGATACGGATGTCATCGAGAGGCTGAATGGGGCGATGGACGCCATAGAGGGGTGGGATGGATGCCAGGGCGTGGAGGAACTTGGTAGGAGGGAACTGGAAGTCATCGAGGACCAATGCAAGGTGCGGATGTGTCTTTTTATTATTTATCACTTGAGTGAGTGACTAGCTGAATGAGTATGAGACTGAGTGACTGACCGACTAACTCACTGAGTGAGAGATCGAATGGGCGAGTGAGTGAGTGACCAAATGACCGATCTGATAGGTACTATTACTCCTAACAATTATGCAAGATCATTTCTCCTTATTTTCATTACAAACCAGTTAATTACCCAATCCTCTAGACCCATACCTTCCTCTTCCTTACCCCATTATATTAGATATGTGGGTAGCCGTGACGGGTACTAAGACTTGTTGCACATTCTAAAAGCCACCCCTGTGACTTAGGCTGCCTTCCTAACCATCTGAGCTTGCAGTTAACATTATGTAAATACCTCTATGGTAGTATTTAGTCTTCTGCAAATCTGATGCCTTAAACTACGTGAACATATGTACTCGCATTTGGGTGGAGGTAGAAGTAGGAAGGGAAAACATGTCCGCGATCCTGGCAAGCCAGATTAAACGAGACTAAAGCCTCTGCACGCATTTCTAGGAGGTTGAGGAAGAGCAGCTCAAAAACCCTCAAAAAAGGATAAATACTAGCGCCATCATGACGTCACAAAGGGTGTCACATAGAAAGGTGGATTCCTCCAGCTTCATGCAAAACTAACCTGGACCATTGAGGAGAAGTGGGTCCAGTGTTGATCCTCAACCACGTTGGAAGTCAAGTGGAGAATGTAATGTTTAAAATCCATTAAATACCAACTTTTTTTAGCATTGAATATTTTGGTTTTTCATACATATTTTACTTGTCTAAGGTTAAAGATTCGTAAAATAATCAATTTTTAGTTTACTTGCATATGTTGTGTATTAGTTATGCTATGTTCCCATATGGGAATGGTGGACCTGAATGACTACTAGTTTTTTTATCTTCTACTAGTGTCATTTATATTATTGCAGCATGAATGAAACTTATCAAACATACACATAATTAACTATACAAAATTATATATTTTCACTCACATCAAAATTAGAATTAAATCAGTGATACATGCTTTAAAAATAACTAAATGAAACTTATAAAATCAACATTTTTGAATATGACATACTCATAAGTACTATCTATTGATACAAAACATATAAAAAATAATACAAATTAAAACATATACAATGAAAGTGCTTTATAAAGAACTTTTGTCAGTGAAAAAAACCATTGCTCAAGTTAATATCTAACAATAATTAATGTTAATTTATGAACTTATGGTAATATTTATAACATTAATGGCAATAATTATATCAAGTATAATGATATTATAATGAAAAATTCACAAATAAACAATATGGAATTATATTTTGTTCGTATAGAATACAATGTAATAACAAATATAATAATAAAGAGGTCTACTAACTACATAATTAAGCTTATTTTTTATGGAAAGCCACAAAACAATTAGCGTGCATTCCAACACTACATTTTAGAAATTTCAACCGGGAATTCTTTTTACACAACCCACTTCTAGTTTGCTTCTCAATTTTTGCTATGAAATATCCCTCTTTGTCAAATCGAACTTCTGGTGTCTCTTATCTAGAGGCAGTTTCAGTTGAATTGGTCTACCAACAGATGGTCTGCAGTTGTACTTCTGTACGTAGGTGAGATAAATATGCCTTGTAAAAGCTAGAAGATCCAGAGGCTCAACTCTATTACTTCCAGTAAGACAATACAACTGACAGAAACATTTATGGGAAATGTTAATAACTGCCAGTACCACTTTTCCCCTCTTATCTATATTCTCAGTTTGGCAATATTCTCGTTCATTTGATATACTCCTCCCATATATGTATTGTATAGTGATATACAATAAGGTTGATCAATGGACTCATATTTCTTGGTGGCTTGGCTGTATATTCTAGTTTTACCTATAAGATTTACACCAGATAGAGTAGATGCTACTGTAACAGCATTGTTGTCATTATAGTAAACTAATGTTATTCCAGATACTTTATCAGTCATTTAAATATGAGAGCCTCTAGTCATTTTATTGAAAACTTTTACATCTGTCAGTGGTGCATTTTCAATTCTATTATTTTCAACTGTTCCCATTCCAGCTAAATTTTTTGTTTTAAAGTGACTCAGTAACTTTACACAGGTAAAGAGAATTATATATATAAAAAAAAAGATTAAATTTTGTTTCTACTGAAATCTTATTTCTTAATTCTGTAACAATTGATCCACCAACACTAAGCTCAGGAATTGTGTTGCCATACAACACACTTTGTATTAGGTAACCTAACTGTGTGCAGAGGCACCATACTTTATATCCAAAGTGAATTGGCTTGCCTTGGATATGCTGTTTAGCACCGTGTTTTCCAAAGTACAGTATCATGGCTTCATCTAGGTACAAGTTCATTTCACCATAACAATATTTTAACCATCTTTCATTGAGCTTTTGCCGAAAAGGAGACACTTTAGAAAATTTATCGTCATCCAAATTGCTGTTATCAAATACATGTAAATATCTCATAATTTGAAGGAAGCGATTTCTAGACATGGCTGTTGAGATCACTTGGTTGTTCACGTCTGGAGCTTGCTCCCAGTACATTTTTACTCTCAGCACAGGACTGTAGCCACTAATGAGTAAAATTCCTATAGACAAATGTACCTCCTCAAATATAAAATTTAAATTATGTTCACCTTTCTGTAAAGCATACAAATTGGTCATATCACGAATTAAACTTATGTCGGTGTCATAAAGGAGTTCAAAAAGGTCAACATGTGAATTTTCACATTCAGTGAGCCATTTTGGAAGCTCCCATGTTCCTAAAGAACCAGAATGAATGTCTTCTGCTATCCATTCTCTTTCTACGATATTTATTTTGATTTTTTTTCTTACCTTGAGATTCACTTGGTTTTTCTCTTTTAACTCCAATAGTAGATGAAGTACTGAATTTATGTTGATATAGTTGTTCTGCTGTCACTGTTTCTATGACTAAAATTCCTTCTTCTACACCAGTGATAGTTGCTTTAACACCCGCTGATAACTGATTAGCCGATAGACGATTTAGATCAGCTTCATCCTCCTCACCACTGTCTTCATCAGATGCAGCATTATTAATTGGAGGTGCCACATATCTAGAATTACATATATCATTATGTCTCAAGTAAGCGTGCTATTTCATCTACTGTCAATCTGAAACATAAAACCAACATCATTTAACATGGGGCCTTTCAGAACCACCATTCCCATATGGGGGGAACTTAATATTTTATGAAGAATATTTGAAAAACTTAGAAATATTATACAAAATTACTTATTAGTAATGTAAAAGTATATTTTATAAGAAAAATACATATTTAAAAAGTAATTAACTGTAGTAAATAACAAAAAATCTACTTAAACTTTATGAGAAGCCATTGGTGAAATTATTTGTTCACAAGGTTATGTTATGTTCTTTGTTGTAAAACAGCTGAAATGTGATTAGCACCTATAACAGGTATAGTAGTGTGACCAACTCTTCATAAATAACATAAAAAAATAGCACCTTCTTACAAAACATTAAAAATTAAAAATACAAATTTGAAAGTTCCAATATTGTAAAAAATTGCCAAATAAATGCAATATTATATTAATGATTTTGTATACTTAAACGTGTGTAATAAATGGGGGATGTAAATAAAATGATGTCGACTTCTTTTAATTTTATAATGGTACTTTATTCACATTAATATTCAATCTGAAACTCATGAAAAATGATACAAGCTGAGGTGCTTCATATTTTGCCCCCGGATTTTGAAAATATATCTGATACAAGCCCACAATAGCCGAAACAGAACGGCCTGGTTAGAGTAGAGCAGACAACTCATCCCTTCTCACTCCAAGTCACCAGCTGTCTGTCCTTGAAACACATAAATATGTTGCTAGAGGTTTTGGCATGTTTGTAAAACTTTATCGACACAACCCATCATCTCTCTTTAGGGATTGTCACCTGGCTCTCCACTGTTTTCAAGTCAGTGTAGCAAGTGCTACAAGCAAATTTTCTATAAAATATTTTTTTTAAATCAAAAGATATCTAAACATCATTGCCATTTAAAGTGTTTTAAAAATATATATTTTAAAAGCACACACATTAGGGAGTACTGTACAAAACTTTTTAAAAAGCAACATTTTTTTTTTTTTTTTTTTTTTTTTTCCCTT
>CABFVZ010001265.1:80511-129460 GCA_902151445.1 Timema monikensis
ATTTTTTTTTTTTTTTTCATTTTCACAATGGAGTCTTTATACTGTACTATTTACATACCTTTTGTTTGTAAACACTACAAGAATAGCTTTAAAGAAGTGGCTGGAGTTAATGCTCTTTGATAACAGGTCAAGATTGTTCAGGAGTTCCATTGCGCTTTGAAAATGTTCTCAACAACACCTGTGAAAGGAGTTTTTCTAAGATATCAATGTCAAAAGTAAACTAAGAATGACAATGACTCAAGATCGCCTGGAGTGTCCAAGGTTACCATTCATAAAGCAAGAAATTGCAATGAACGTTAATTTTGTGGACGTCATTGGAGAGTTTAAAGTTCTTATTCCTGGGGACAGGAGAATGTTGCTATAAGTATAGAGTGACCCCTATAGGCCCTAAGTTATAATTTAAAACATTTAATTGAATATTAATCATGTTTTATATTTAAAAAAATGTCAAGCCAATACATGTTTTTTTTTTTTTGCGAAACAATTACATAAACCGTTAGTCTTACATTTAACGACTGTTGTTTACCTTTTATTATTGGTGTTGTTTACCTGGCACCACCTAATCAAAAGGTATGTGCACGCCATTGAATTGTATTAGAAAGGTATCATGATTGTCTAACTCTAACAGATGGCAGCACTAACTCAATCTTAGCTAAAATTGAGATGTCCTCCTTTCTCCTTGTACTCTTCATTTGTATGAATATCGATATTAAGTTTTTTCTAATGTTCCAAATTTAAACTAGAAATAATAAAGCTTGTAATATTGTGTATGTAATTTTAACTATGTTTTGATTCTTTTAGGGGTTGGAGGATGGGTGGGGTTGAGAGAGCTGTGAGACATAAGGTTTTCTACATTATCAAAAGAGGTAGGTGAGGCCCAAAAGTTTGGGAATCCCACAATTTTCATTTTATTAATTTGAGGTGTTTAACATGCACTTTCTGAACCGACTGATTATACCAGCCCACGACTTTATAAACTAACTTAAATCTAGAACAGACACAACATCTAGCCTCTGGCCGTTAATTCACTACTATGAAAGGGGACACCCATATTTCACCAATAATAAATATATCAGCCATATCAAGAATCAAACCTGGGACTCTTATTTTAGTAGAGAAACACGCTACCAACTGAGCTAAGGTGTCAGCCTTCATATAATTGAAGCAAAAAAATTGAATAAGCTACTTTAATAGGACATACCTTATAGGAAAACAATTAAATGAAGTGTGCCAAAAGGCGGGTTTTAACAATACTTCCCAGGTTCATAATGTGGAGAGTCTATATTTCACAATTTATTTAATAGAATTACAATCAAAGAAGATAATATAATTAACAAGTTATTTTACAAACACATTCAACAAGACGTTAACAATAACAACATTTGTAACATCAAACTACCCCTCCTAGCACAAAGTGCCATAAAACATTTAAACTTTGCCTCAGTATGAAAAAATTAAAATAATTATTGCAATGTCATATCCTTAATCCAGACACTATATATGAAATGTGTATGTTGTATAGTGAAACAATAACATACAAGTTTTTTTTGTAATTGTTTAATTATTGTTCTTTATTAATGCAACAAAGCAAATGAAAACTTTTTTACACTGCTGATCATGGCTTTGGAAACATTTGCAAGCAAACATAAAACCAGTAGCGTTTTATGCATCGAAAATCCATTTGCATCTTGTAAAACTTTGTGCATTTAACCCGCATATGTGGCATAGTTAGCTAACGCGCTAGTCATGTTGAGCTCGACTGCCGATAACGGGGAGATCGAGGTTCGAATCTTGGTCGGGTGAACTGGGGGTGGTTTTTCCTAAATGGTTTTCCACTCTCCCTCCACGCAAATGCGGGTTCACTTCCTCTAAATTCAACCTTATCAATTCCTTATTCATTAGCGTAATTAGTACTTAAGAGTATAACCCGAACGGGTAGTAAGTCGCGGTGCAAAATAAAAAAAAAGTTGTGCATTTAAAATCATTATCAAGCCAGAGTGCAAGTCGTGTTAGGACACACGAATAATTATCAGACAAAAAGCGTGCTATTATAAGAAAATATATACACTTGAGGCACAAATTGAAAATAATACTTTGTTTCAAACACAGATAATCAATTATTTAATATAGTTACTAAAAATTGCTTTAGCATTCAAAGTTTAGTTACACAGTAAAATATATACAGTAATACAATATTTATTTAGAATATTAATCATGTTACTTTGTAAGAATATTAATATAGAACATTCAAGTTGAATGAAGAATATTTTGTTATTCATATGGTTTCAATAGTTGTTGTTAAGATGAAACAGTAACAACGTTGAAACTTGGAAAAGATTTTCAAAAAGTACAAACTATGTTTGAGGTGACAGATTAAAGGACTCTACACAACAACGAAGTGATGAGCACGTTGGCGGTCAGATGTAACCTAGCTTATCTAATGGATGTGCACACACAGGAATGAGCAGGCAGGCAACATTGGTGGCCTTTGCAGCTTACTACCTCGCAGTAGTGGTCAGTTGCTGGATGTAGAATTAGACTGCTTTCAACGTCCAGTAGTGTTCAGTTTTTACAATGAGTAGTGTTGAAAGACTCATTGAAACTGTGAAGCTACATACACTTAGGAATAATTGGTGACCAAAAATTTTAATAGGGGATTTGAAAAAATAAAAGAAAAAACCTGAAGCCCAGAAGATCTACCTATAATACTGAAATTTTGACGGCAGGTAACTCCTAACCAGAAAGGGTTTTTAAGAGAAATTGGTCGACCAAAAATTCACATGGGGCTCCCAAAATTGGGGGTTTCCCAAAAAAAACAAGGTCAAAAATATTTATAAAAACGTTACACACTTAGACTACAATATAGACCACGATACAGAATCTAACAAAGACGGATTTTCTATTACTTTATTTTGTCTGATTGAATTTCTTTTTATCCTCTCATGAACTAAAAAGAACACATTAAGGGGTTTGTGCCCATGATCGCCACCGTGTTGGTGTGTGTAGACCTTTAACTGTAAGCCATTCATGCAAACGGTGATATTGCTCCCATCGGTATAATTTAAAGTACAAATAGAAAATGAGACAGTTCATCCATGATAAGGATAAAAACTGTTTAAACTTGTTACTGTTTTTATTGGTCAAGTTTTGTTAGAATATGTGAATGTCAATTTGGTTCTTTTAATTGGGAGTTTTTTCAAATGACAATAGCTAATTAAGTAAAGCTCTTTAAATGTTATATTCATTTGTTAGCAGTAAGGCTCAAATTAGCGGAACATAAACAAAGAGTTGTACATTAAATGTGGGAGATTGAACATATTTTGTCTTTAGATTAGATTATCTCATATTATTACCCTTTTTTGTTTATTGGAGGTGAATTAGCTCCAAATAAAATTAAACCAATTTTTAACATGGAGATAAATGGATTTTATTTTGTAAACCAATTGACAAGAACATTTCAAAGTTATTATTTTGACAGAAACTCACTTAAAGATTTACTACAAAAAATTAAAAACTTTTTTAGTTTAAATAGTGTTTAAAACAATTTAAACAACCAGGATATCAGTAAGGAATTTAAATTCCTTATTTAATGATGGATTAAGTAAATACAAACGTATCGGTGGACAGTTGCAAAAGTAAAGCTTCTTTTATCTTTTTAGGTATCCAAAATGAAGTTTAGTTAAATCAAAAGTGCATATGCCTATAAAACTCAAATTTCTCTTTCATAAAATATATGTATTTTTATGTGGGTTTAGTGTATTTGTTTGAAGCATATTGGCAAGAATGGACAGAACATACAGAGAGGAACAATGTTGAAGCATATTGGCAGATCACAACTTTACTATTTGGAAATCGTTTCCTATCTATATCAATTAGAACAATTTTTCCTAAACTGGAGTACGAGATGCCCCAAAGTTTTATTAGCCATATTTTTTTTTTTATAAAATTAAGTGTGATAAAGGGAATGTATTTTCACACATGCCTTTTTGTCATAGGCTTTTCAAATGTTTATTTACATACAGCATATATCTTACAACTAAAGTGTTATTAAAATTCGAATGACCATTTGTACTTTCAAGAAGGGGTATGTTGGTTGAGCCATGACCCTGAAAGGGGTAAATAACTAACAATATTTTGGGAAACACTGAATTAGACCATACTTTCTATTTTGTTTTTGTTAGCGTTGGATTTCTGCAGACCAAATGAATGAAAGGGGATAATTTATCATTTACAAGTTTTTTTTAAAAAAGGATTTCAATGAACGAGTGCGAAACTTTTGCACATTCAACCCCCCATCCCCCCCAAAAAAGATTTAGTATTTTGTTGGTTTGTTGAAATTAAATATTCTGCGAAGTGTATGCACAAAATAGCAAAGAGAGTTTATTTTCGGTAATTGATACAAACATATTGTTAGATTTTTCCTTTAACTTACATTTTAAACAAACAATGTGTTTTAACGTAAACTGAGTATGATATGTCAAAAGTCGGTAAAAAATACTATCCACTGATACCTTATTCATTGCTATAGGCTTCATATTAGTTGAGTAAAAGGGGATGCTGACAACAGAAATAATATATAGAATTTTACTTTAGATAACAATTAATTAGGGCTATATATAAAAAAAGCCTGTTTATAACACTTGCCTCATTAGTCAACCTTTCCATGGATAAACTGTCCCCAGAATGTGAAGCACATGATAGATTATAATTATTGTAGAAATACAAATATAAAATAGAGATATATATATACAAACATTCACTTTACAGTTCTCACATCACTGTAGAAATAAAAGATAATCAATATTCAAACTATTGATTATACATTTTTGATTTTGAAATACTTTGCTGCCGCTATCACCCAATTATAAGATAAAATAACTGGACACTGTCCCAGAGATAGTTTGCTAAGGTCACCTTAAGGAGCACAATCTAAGCAGTTTGTATTGCTCATCAATAACTTCCTATTTGTAAGGAAAGAAGAAATCAAACCTGCAAGTTGTTGTCATGACCCAAGAAGGGTCTCAACCAGGTGTAACGATATTATTTTATCACCATGTCTTACTACCCGTTTGCATTATATGGATGTATAAACATTATTCTAATGAGGTAGAGATGTAAGGAATAAGGAAGAATGAATTTAGAGGCAGTGTGCCCACATTTTCATGGAGAGAGAGTGGAAAACAATTTATTAAAACATTTTAGAGGGATAATATTCATTATCTTTAATGAATAACAATGTTAACAACCTTTTAAAGCATATATAATGATCTTGTGAATAAACAAAAGCAAATAATTGTTTTAGTACTTTGAAATTAAATATATGGACAGATGAGGATGGAAAAAGAGAAGATGCTGAAGAAAATATTGGAAACAGGGTGTCTACCATCAGGGAAAATCAGGGAAAACGGGAATTAGATGGGAATTTGAAGTGATCGGGAGAAAACGGGAATTTGGAAAATCACAATAAAAATCCGGGAAAATGATATTTTAATCAAAATATGAAATACAATAATCAATAAATTATAATGCAATGTTTTTGTTTGTAGCTGTGTAATATATTTTTAATTCCTAGTAAACAATTTTAATTCAAATTTTAAAACTTATTATTATTAAATAAAAGATTATTGAAAAACGAGTCTGACATACTTTTTTAGTCAGGAATTTTAGGAAATGATCAGGGGAAATCAGGGAAAAGGTCGGGGATTTCATTGGTCAAGTTTAGTAGACACCATGGGAAATGAAGTATGTGGGGAAAAAACCCGCAGGGGAGGCCAAGAAAGAGATGTGAGGAGCAGATAACAGAAAGTGTTCAAGTGAGCAGACAAGAATGGAAGAAATTAAAGGAGGAAGAATGGTGGAAGGATAGAGGAAGATGGAGGAATTTTACTAAAATGACCTGGTCATAGGCTGGAAACGACGATGATGATGATAGATTTATTTATAACAATTTGATGAATCAAGTAAATAATTGATGTAAGTTAATTTCGTTGCATTTTAGTCAAGTTATATTTTACCATTGAGTGATTAAAGCAAATTTAGGATTAGGACTAGACACCGTTATTAGAAACAAAATGTTTTTAATAGAAAAAGTATTGATTATTTGTATTTTAAAACCTATATCCACTTAATAATTTCCTTTGGCAACGAAAATAATGCATGGACTGAAAATTCTAATGAGCTATTTTTACTTCTTTTTGTAGTTTAGATTTTAAATTTGTGAAGTGCATAGTGATTTTACCATAAACCCATTGATTGCAGCTCTCATATGTAAAAATTCTTTCACACAAGTTTTTAGTTTCAATGGGAATGAATTGGTACAAGAATATGACCTAATGCTTAAAAATCTCATTTTTCTTGATGGTGGGTAAGGGGTAAAGGAGGGGGAAATGAGTGGAGTGTGTGTATTTTTCAACTATAGTCTTCCCCTGTTAACAATAAACTATTCTTGTGCTCCAATACCATTTGAATTTACCAACATTCTTGTTATTTGAAATGTTCATAAAGTGTTTCAATGACAGGTAACAAAAATTGAATCTTGTAGGTGAATATTTCTAAATAGTAAACATCTTCGTGTTGATAAAATGAAAAAATAATAGTATTCTTAAAAAAACATGATACCCTATTTAATGTTCATACGAATATGTGTACCTCAGCTCCACCAATTTCCAAGCTGGTCTTTATCTAAAAGAGCACTATCTTTTTTAAGCCAATAAATATGACTGCTTAGCAAAGGCCTACTATATACATATTTAGATAAATATTTCAAGTTTCAAAATATACTATTGTTTTTATCTTTTTTTTTTAACCTTTTTCCTAAACACAAAAAAACAATCCTTCTATTTTCCTGGTTTAGTGCGTGGAAGCTATGTTCACTTAAAATGGATTCAAAACAAGCATACTCTTTGATTATGAATAATAAAATCTAAAAATGAATATGTCAGGCTATACATTCAAATATGGTACATTTCCTATACAGTTTACCTTCCTCTTCCCTATCACATTAGCATATTTTTTGTGTGTGTGTATATGTGTGACCTGTAGTGTAACCGAGTAGTATGACACTATGACCATAAAATGAAAAAGCATAGTTTTCAGTCTACAAAGGTTTCCTTGTGAAATAGACATAAAATTGCTTCCAGCATTGGTATAGCTGAGAAAAGTTTATCACACAAAGATTAAAGCGGCATTAAAATTTTATAAACAAAGTTTGAAGTTTGATTAGTTTTGTATTCAACCATTTATTTATCTCATAGCATTGAAGTTAAGAAGTTATAAAGTTTAAAGATAAAGACACATTTTTAGTTACCGGTATTTAGTGACAGTCCGACGTGATGGTACATTGATTACACTACAATATCATTAAATAAGATAAGCTGTTTACATGAAACAACCTGTATTTTGGAGAGCTATACTTGTTACATGGGGCCATTACTTTAATTTGATGTATTTAAATCAATCAGATGTGTTAGTGCTTGAGAAAGCAATGCATTTATTTATCTTATGACACACAAAGATTTAAGACCAAAATAATTTTAGTAAAAACTTGAAATATATCAAGTTGAACCATAATTGATTAATGAAGATGCAAATGAACTTATTCAAAATTGTATTCTAATAGGCAACTAGTTTCAACATATTGCCAAGCAAAAACTACTCCAAATAGCTTCTGGAAGCATCCAACTTTTTTTTTTTTTTGTACTTTTACCGGAGAGGGTTTTAAGAACCCCCTTTGGGCTGGAGGGCAAACCTCTTAAAAAGATCCTCTATTTTTCTAATCCCCGTCCAGCTGAAATTTAATTCTGGTTTTAACCTTAATATTTGACCCCCATCCCACTCTCCCCACTACTACCTCAAAGCAAATTTCTGGGTGCTCCATTGCTTACTAAAGATAATAAATCCCTACAAATAAAAAAAAAAGAGAAGAGAATAAATGTATCTTTAACTTGCTCTATTCACTAACAAAACACTCACATATGTACACACATGATTTGCAAATGATTCCTATAAATTACTACACACACTATATTTCTACTACATGTATAGATGGGGATCATTACAAGTAATGGTTCAAAACAGGCAGTCCGATTTGTTTTAATTCTCATAAAACCAAAAATATTATGAGTGTTTTAAATAACAAAAACAAAATAAACACACAAATAACATTGAAAAGCTGAATTTTAGAATCTCTCAGAAGAGTTATTATGAATGAGAACTGTATTTTAAAATATAGGCATATGTATGCCCAAAAATTTTTTTTTTTATTACTTGGAGAACATTGGTTTGGAAAAATATATTGAATAAGCTGCACATAACACTTAATAAAGCGCTATGAAATTTAAAGAAAGTTTCATATAATTTGTGACATTGTTTATGTAAAATGATCCCATAAGTGTATATTAAGGCAAGATGTTATAAATATTATTATGGTTTGATCCATAATTTGTATTCTCAATCTTAGACATGTCATAAATTACTGCTCACAATTACTTTATTTAACCATACTTTTGGCATTTTCACAGGAACATTTAAGCCAAGGACATAAATGAAGAAGCACATGCCCAAAAGGAGATATTACAATACAGATACACAATTAACTTACAATCCCTGTTGGAATTAAAACCGGTGATATTGATGAACTATCGCACAGAAAAGAAGGCAGCTGAATACACAACACAAGTTATCACAGAGTATAAAGTGAGTTTTAATGTCTACTGTTAGCACAACTGAGTATTAGATCACCATCACAACAACAAATAACATCATTCCATCTAACGCTACAGTTCCATCAACAGATTTAATTCAATATATTGGATGCAATTAGGAAGCCTCATGTCAGTATGTTGTTGCCACAGTATACATTTCACCCATTGGGCATTAAAACTAATCATTATTCAGTCATGTACCCTTCATTTACCCTGAAACAAAGTAAACTTACCTTTCACTGATCCATTATAAGGTAACTTAAAAGTAGAGCCTGGATTTTTAAACAGTATTAACCAAAACAATATGTAGAAAAATCAAGGGCAAATACAGAGCCTGTTGTCAAGAAGGGCGATTGTTTTTCATAAGTTTCCTTCAAGTATAAATTTAATAATTTTAATCAATCATGATTTTTGTTTATAATACCTTCAATAACAATAGGACTTGTAAGGAAAAAAGCAACACAATTTTGATTTACAAATTTGTAATTTTAATAGAAAGAGCATAAAGCTTAAAAGTTATTGTCACAATAAAAATAATAGATATGTACATGGACCTAAAATATTCTAGTAGGTATTAATAGAAAAAATATGTATTTTAATAGATATTATTTTAATACATCTAATTGGCCATTTTATTAAGTTTAGTACTCTAAACTTACTGGAGAATTTGTTTTAAGCCACTTGCTTTTCTGTAAATTAGAGCTAAGTTGAAAGAGTTATTGATCAGGTCTTGTAGGAAATATGATGAAGAAGGTGTTAGTCAGTCATTATTTACAACATTATAAAATTTTAGTTTAAATATTTTTTAATATCTTCTATGTAAGGGGGAGGGGATTACCATCAATTACCTCCCCCCCATCTTCCTCCCAGATTAGCCGCTGAGAAAAATCAATCAAAACATGTAATCGTGTGAAAATACTTGAAAATAAATTTTGGGCAATATCTTTGAAAGTATGTAGACTAGGGATGAAAAGGAAAATATCCACATTTGAAAAGGGGGGAGAATGGAAAGCCATTTAGGATGACATTTTAGAAAACATTCTAAATGAATAGTTGAAAGTAAGGAGTGGTTACTTGCTTTGCTCGTTGTGGGCTCCATCCCCAAATCCCCAGTGAGTGTAAACTAATGTAATTCCAGCTGTCCCATAAGTGTGTCAGAAAATTAAAAAATGTGTGGAAAATGTGCAAAATTTACCTAAAATAAAAAAAAATATAGCTCTGGTGCAATCCTTTTTTTTATATAGGTTTTAGCTTTAGCCCCAAGAGGACTCCAAAGAAAGGTTCGCACCTACTATAAAGTGGCTCCACCATTTTGAGTTTTTTTGAGGTTGACAATTAAAATTTTGAACTTTTTGGAATTTTCTCGTCGGTTACAGGCTAGTAGCTATAAGTTTAACATATTTCAAGTTTCTAGCTCATCTGGAAGTGGGTAAACATTAATGTCAATGAATAAGTGAGTGAGTCAGATGCGTGGCTTTTTAGTATAGTGATTTATAAATTAAGCAGTTGACAATAACATTTAAATTTAAATTGTACATCTTAATTTTTGTCAATTCCACGTAATATATTAACCACTTTATCAACTGCTTGATTTATAAATTAATTTTATAACTTATTTAAGTCTTAACTTTCATTTAGGATAAAATACGATCAGTATACATGACAGGAATTAGAATTATCACCACAGTCAAACCAGACTAGACGAGCATAACATATAGTTTGCACGCTGATGTGGGTAAGATGATAAAATATTTTAAAGTCATATTTTTTTGAAGCGTAATTTGTCAAAGGCGTGATAGAGTATAATAGTGTAAAAATTATAGCCTAAAGTTATATGAAACCAATCCCCATCCTTATAAGAATTCTATTTTTTCAGTCAATTAAAGAATAAAATTAATTCTGAAACATGTTTTATTTAATAACAAAGGATGGCTGCAACAATATATCGTCATACAACTCATCCAATGAAAATATTTGAAATTACAGCATCTGTAAGATCAAATAAAACAAATAACATTTAAATAATTGTGTGGTTTATACATTTTTTAGAACATATTTTCATTTAAAGGCTGATGAACCAGTTAGATTATTTAAAACAATTTACTGATTATAGTGAAATTAATATTATTTGTATACTGCTTTATCAATCTCTTATTCAAGTAAAATTTGTTTTAAAGTTCTAATACTGCTTATTGGTGGTTCAAAAGCAATTATAATTATGAAACAAACTCAAGCCCCCGGCTCCAGACCAGTAATTAGGTAATTAACTGAATGTATTAATGTTATGATGAATGGATTGTAAGAAAGAATGTTAACATTTAATTACTATTTATATTTACTCTTATGTTCATAATTTATTTGGAGGTAAATTGGAGATTCGAATTCATAAAATATTTAATTTGACTGATCCCTATTTTATTTGTTTATTTTCAAATAATAGTTTTTTCAATTTTGCTTTATGGAAATATTTTTATGTAATAAAACAATGTCACTGGTTACCATTCTGCTATTTTAAAATTATAATCTAATAAAAGAGCTGCGACATGCTGCAATGTCTGGACCGAGCTCAGGTTTCCCATAAGTATAGAGGAATGAGATTTTATCTTCCATTAAATTGACTAGGGTGAAGTTTATGTCTTTGGTGATTAGAATGACAGTGAGTGATAAGGAAATATATGCAGTCGTTAGACGACTTATCGTTTCCGGTTGGGGAGAAGGGTTAGAAGATGTGTGTTAGAATCAACAATTATTATTGGGGTTTTAATGTGCCCAGACACAAGAGCTATTAATGAATATTGTGACTAGATGAATTTTTCAACACCAACCAGTTACCATTTTTAGCTGTTAGTGGCCAAAATTCCTGTTCGATGTATAGTTCAATCAGTTTACGCGTAAACTACCCACATACTCAGTGGTGCCAACAGAGGATGATTAAAACTCATGCTAATTGCTTCAAAAACAGTATTGCCAGTAGATGACACAAACATAAGTCATACAAACTACAATGGAAGAGAGGTATTTAAAATCTTATTTCTAAAAAAAATTTTTTTTCCCTTTCTTCAGCATATGCTGGTAATTAAAACAACCTAGTTTGGTGACAAGCTAGAGTGCAAATATTTGCTTTTTTTTTTTGTATGCACATCAATTTTGTTTAAATCTGACAGTTTAGTAGGGTATTCATCAAAATTTTAGCTGGTATACAAATGGTACTGTTATAGCCAACTTTATTTCTACATTTCTATATTTTTACTAAAGTGAGAAAAACTTTTTAATCATATAGCAGCGTTTATAAATTTTTATATCTTCAATTTATTTATCTGCTAATGAACCAGTTTCAAAGTGGCACCTTGAATTTATGAAATGTAATATATAACATTGAAAGCACAATAAATTATCTGTGAAATGGTAGAATTGGATTTTGTTTTTTAAATAGCTTAAAAAGATTAAACTTAAAGAGATACAAGTGTTGAAATGTCCTCATTTCACTTGATGGTTGTTTTCAGAGCCAACATTCACCCTTATCCATAGTGAATCTGTGTGTATAAACCTCTCTCATTCTTTAGTCCTGAGTGATGGTGATGTCATATAAGTACTTTTCCTTGTTTTCCATGTGCAGGAAAAAAAAAATTACAAACCAATTTCTTTAGATTTAAAACAAAACCAAAATGAATATATAAAATATTTTATTGTGTCTAACTTTAGAAACCATGTCTAATTTACCAAATTGATAGATCAATCACGGGACCAAATTACCACATATTTAAGACACATGGACATTAGTAGTAATCTTATATTTTATTAATAATTATTGAGTATGTGTGATATCCACTGCACATAGAGGGCTGAATTTTAAGTATTAGTAGTCACTGTGCTGGAATTTTAAAATGTTGATTTTATTTAGTTAAATAATTAAAAACATAGTCAGAAAAAATAAAATTAAGAGTTTTTTCTTTACCGTTTGAAACAAAGAAAATAGTCGCCAGGTGTAAACCACACAATACATTGGTTGGTTACCCTGGGCAATATTAGGTACTTATGCTAGTAAATAATGTAATGACCCATTATGACGATTTAAAAATAAAATTATATTTTAGTTATCATTAATTTTTTGGTGAAGTTCGTGGTTACTAAAATCTAAAAAAATGTTTTGTTTTTTTTCAGAACAAAGTTGATGTAGATAAATATTCAAAGCAAAGTCAAAGTTTTCAAAGCATCACACATTGCTAAATGCAGATGAATTTCAATTCCTCATGATGCAATGCGATGCATTTGATAATAAAGTTATATTCTTGGTTTTTTTTAAACTACAGTTTGGAGATTTAAAATTTTCTTTGAAACAGTTTACAGGTTTATATAAACAAAAGATCTATTTGGTTTTCAATTTAATGAAGATCAAACCATTGAACTATAAATACTATCTCCAATATCCACTGAATGAAATGTCTGCATGCACATGCTTACATGTGTGGTCGATCACCTTATGTGGAACTTTTTTAGTTATTTCTAATGTTTTTTCCATATATTTTCTTCAAGGTTTTAATTTATAAATAGTTGTAGGTTTGTATAGAAATGTGTTCAGTTGAAAGGCACAAACTTCTCATAGTAAATGTTTTATATAGAATGATTTTCTTTAACAAATAACCGTGTAAACTTCAACAAATTCTTTGGTTTGTCCAAATGAGTTTTGAGAGAGGTTTAATCCAACCACAATGTTTCTTTTGCCTTTCTTTATACATCCATTTTCATTCACGCTTATATACATTCTTGATATCTCAATGAAATATTTCATAAGCTTCCTCTGATTTACACTTTTAAATAAGATATTCTTACCACTAAACAATTTAATTATTTAATAGTTTATTATATAAACTACTAGTTTAAATTTAATGTACACAAGTACTCATATGTTGTAGAGATAAACTCAACAGCTTCAACAGGAATAAGGCAAATTCAGAAATTCCAATGCAAGTTTTAATAGGGAAATAATATTTAACACACTATATAACATAATACATGAAAATCTTTTATCCTTTGTAATTAAAACCAAACTTAAATAAAATCAAAATGGATGATGCAACAAATTCTGAAGAAGACAATTGCACACTTTCATCACAGTTTACTAAATAAATATAAAATAAATCAGATAAAGAAATTGGTGATGAACACCACATCTTTCTTTAATTTTTAAAAATAATTTTACTTCTCATTGTCAGTACCCCAACCAAAGAACACCACAATGAATAATAAAATAAACAGCTTGAGATTCGTAGAGTAAATGACATATTGCGTAGTTTTTATATTTAATATAAACAATCCAAACACTATATATTGAAAGGATACAAGAAGGTCCTTAAAGAATCATCGAAAAATATGTTTCCTGTTTCTTAGCCACTCATTACAAATAGTAGCTATACATCTCTTACTTACACTCACATATTAGCTACTGATATCATGGTGACAACAGTCTCTTGGAAGTCATCTAGAGAGGCACTAGACAATCAAACTACAATATTTCATATCAGGACTCTACCGAAACTACACTTCTGACCTATTATCAAGTTTACAACACACTTTATTATCAATGGTAGAGTTTATCACATTACTATCAGATCAATTAACTTAATACTGAAATTATACTGTAAATAGTTACACTAAGTTAGGACAAACTTTATTGATTTTAAAGATAAAAATAGTAGTCTTATGTAAGTAAATTAAAAAAAACAAACACATAGTAGTAATAATAATTAGGGCTGGGACAATCATACCGATCCAGATTATTTGTTGCCGACTAGGCCAATCACCGATGCTGATTATTTGATTTTAAATATTACAAAGATAGTTTGTATTACTAAGAATAAAAAAATAAAGTGTCCCGTGGGCCTTTTTTTTCCACTTTAGTAGGCTTGCTTGTTCAAGTTAAAAATTAAAACTAGAATTAATTTAAAGTTAATTTTATCATTGGACCTAACACATTTTAAGGATAGTATTGGCTAAATTGACTTAACTTTTCTGATAGTTAAGTCTATGGTAGTTTAATATGAGAATTTTATTTTTAAACCTGTGCATAGAATATCATGGCTTATAAATTAGTTTTATAATAATTTGATTGAATCTTCCCCAGTTTTAGCTTAACTTCAATCTTACCAAGTTTAACTTCTCTTGGATCTGTCCCAGTTTTAGTGTCCCTTGAATTTCCTCCAGTTTTAGCTTCCTTTGAATCTTCCCCAGTTTTAGTGTCCCTTGAATCTTCCCCAGTTTTAGCTTCTCTTGAATCTTCCCCCAGTTTTAGTGTCCATTGAATCTGTCCCAGTTTTAGCTTCCCTTGAATCTGTCCCAGTTTTAGCTTCCCTTGAATCTGTCCCAGTTTTAGCTTCCCTTGAATCTTCCCCAGTTTTAGCTTCCCTTGAAATCTTCCCCAGTTTTAGCTTCCCTTGAATCTTCCCCAGTTTTAGTGTTCCTTGAATCTTCCCCAGTTTTAGTGTTCCTTGAATCTTCCCCAGTTTTAGCTTCTCTTGAATCTTCCCCCAGTTTTAGCTTCCCTTGAATCTTCCCCAGTTTTAGCTTCCCTTGAATCTTCCCCAGTTTTAGTGTCCATTGAATCTGTCCCAGTTTTAGCTTCCCTTGAATCTGTCCCAGTTTTAGTGTACCTTGAATTTCCTCCAGTTTTAGCTTCTCTTGAATCTGTCCCAGTTTTAGCTTCCCCTGAATCTGTCCCAGTTTTAATGTCCCTTGAATATTCCCCAGTTGTAGTTTCCCTTGAATCTTCCTCTCTTTGTTCAGACATCTGTTTGCTAGTTGACCTTATGTATGACCCTGCAAAGATGATCCCTCACTACTCACAACCACTGCAACCAACTTCTTTCTCTTCCCCCTACTAACAAGAGAAGTACAGCAACTGTTTTTATTTATTCAATAGTAGGTACCCCTACCATTGTCCTAGTAACAGAATAAAGATGATCTGATCAGATTGATAGTTAATTGGCCCAGTCCTTATGATAATGTACTGCAATAAAACTTAATGACACGCTCAGATAGCATAGTAGAAAAACACATCTAAAATCTATTGCTTTGCTAGGCAAGTTATAATGCTATACCTATACACACTTATGAAAAATAATTAATTAATGTAATCAGATTATACTTAAAAACACTCATTTGGCAATTCCATCCAGGGAGTCAAAATTTAAAAACTACCATCAGTCTCGAGTGTGAATCTCTTTCTTCCGACAAAGCTTGATATAGAAACACTGGAGAGCTACCAGGAACACAAATGGGGATCCATTAGATCAGCGGTTCCCAACCTTTTTTTCGTTCTTGTGCTCCTTGGCAGCCCATTTCTATAATTTGTGCTTTTAATTCTTTGGCAAAATGTTTAATTACTGTTACATTAGTATTTATTTATGATTTATTTGTTGCAACTGAAAATAAAAGGGCTGGTAATGGGATTTAAAAAAATGTAATAATAGGGTGAAATATAATTTTACATTCAAAAAGCAAACGTTACAACAAAACACACATTTAATTAATTTGTTAATGATTATAAAAACAATTTTATATTTGAAATTGAAATCAGTTTATTAAGGTCAAATAGAGAAGAAAATTGCCTCTCACCATATTGATGAGTTAATTTTATAACTTTTGACTAATAATTTGTCTTACACTGCTGTCATATATAGCTCTTTTTGCCATTAATCAATTATTTTCACATACCCCCAAACATTCTGGCAAGTAGCCCACGTTGGGAATTGCTGCATCAGATGAATACTCTGATTTATTATGGTTACATATATGTAGTTAAAGTTTTGTCCCCAGAAACACAAAATTTCTCAAGGACATGACTTAGAACATTTAAATGACTATCAAAACCTAATGGCATTTTAGAACTTAGATATTTTGGTGAAGTAGATTACTTGCCCTTTAATTCTTTTTAGTGTGAATTATGGTCAATTTTGTTGATTTAAATGTAAATTGACTATATGATATCAGCAGTTAAATAACCAATAAAAGTTGAAAGTTCCCTAAATCTGAGAAATGTATTCCTATCAACCAAATACCGTAGCTAAAAGATGTGTTTGACCTGGCTATTAGGGCAATATTATGACCAAATAAAACTATTCAACTAGAGAGAAGAATAAAAACGATAGTTATTTTTCTATTCAGTGCCCTTTAGATTTTAGTTAGTTTGTTGCTATTTTTTTTTTTAACAAAAAACACTATTGAACACATTTTCAAAGTTAGCTTTTCCAACCAAAACCAGCTTTATTAGGTACAGAGTATGAACTAGAGTTGGGCCGAAACCCAATCTACAAATTACCTTTGAGTCCCAAATCTCAAATTCAAATCGCGGGAAAAAATTATTAACATTAGATAAATATAAAAAAGTATCTAAATGTTAAATCACCATTCTGGGGTCTGACTGGTCGTTAAAGTTTATCCTATAAAATAATTGGTTCTGAACCACCAATAGGTAGTATTAGAGCTTTAAAACAAATTTCACTTAAAAGTTTTTTTTAAGGATTTGAGTCTCTTATCAGCTCAGTCTCGAATCCGTTTTTTTAAAGGATTAGAGTCTATTTCTTTTAGTCTGGAATCCGATTTTTTTTTAAGGATTTCAGTCTCGAATTTGGTTTTTCTTTTTTAGGATTTCAGTCTAGATTTTTTTAATGATATGAGTTTCAAATCCATTTTTTTAAAAAGAATTTGAGTTTCGAAACCGGCTTTTTTTTTAAGGATTTCACTCTCGAATTTGAAATTTTCTAGAATCCTAAAATCTTGAATATCTTCAAGGATTTGAGGGATTAAAGGATCCAAAGGCCCATCCTTGGTATAAACTAATAGCAAATTGTCTAAGACAGATCCAATTTGTTTATACTATGTACCTGAAGAGGCTGCCTGTTATAGCGTTTCATTTCAACAATTCATACTCCATCTTCACTCCCTACTAATTTAAACTATGATTTAGACCCAATGGTCTTTTACAAGTATCACCTTTATTAGTCATCTGTGTCTCGAGAGTAAATGATAGTTTTGCTCCATGAACATGCCACAAACAAAGCATAATATATTCTTTTCTTATTAAGTACAAGTGCAATTCGTCAGTAACGAATAAAATCTATCTAAACATGTTTAGACAAAATATTGTGTGTTAGTAGAAAAGGTGACTAGGTATATATTTTTTTACCAACAATAAACATTCATAACTAATCATTTTTTGAAATAACAATGATGTGTATATTAAAATAAAAATGTATTCATATATAAACATCAAAACACAATGAACTACATTTTATCGGAATGGTTAGAAACAGTTTTTTAAGTAGTTTTTTTTAAAGAACAAACAAATTGCTTTCATGCCCTTCAAAACTGATGTTTAAGTTCAAGCTTAAAAAAAACTTAACATTATTAATTAAATTAGAACAATACTGTACATGTGGGTGATATAGGATATTAAAATAAATATTCATAGATATTAAAATTCAAGTTTTTTTGAGGTATACATTCTGTGAATATCACATTTGAAGTGTTTTTGTGGTCAAGAGAGATGATTATAGATGTACATTTTTTCTATGTATGTGTGCATGCACACACCTACACACACATCTATGTAATTTCCTTACAAACTTATAGAATAATACTTTCAATTACTCATCTCATAAGATATACTATTATGTATTACTAGGATAAACTAAAAATAACAAAACAATATAATTTATTCTACATTTAATTGCCATCCTAGAAACAACGGTATTTTTACTCTAAATTATTAGTTAAATATAGTTTAAACCAAACACTTGTTTGCTTTACACGAACTTGTTAAACTTATATTTCCCAACATGTGGAAACCCTTTGTGATGTTTGTGTGTTTAAAAGGTAACTTGAGACTTTGGTCATGTGTGCTTTGTTCTTTCCAAATAAAGCTACATATTATCCAGTAAATCAATAGCTTTCAGACATTAGACAGGATAGCTCTAAAGCAACAGAAGATATTCTTGAATCAAACTGTTAGAACTTAAAAACAAACCTAAACTAGTGTCAAATAATATTTACTGGAAAACATAACAAAATCTTAGTTAATATGTATCAAATAAAGTGCATTAAGCACTATATAATATAAAATAAATAAAATGATAGGATTGTGGAGAAATAAAACACAAATAAAAGTAAAAACACTTAACACATATTTACAGAGTCTAGCTACAACTTCTTCCAAATATATATATTAGCATTCTTCAAATTAATGCACATTTAGAACATAATTTTGAACGAATTTTAACTGACGTAAATTAAACAAAAATAAACTACTTTTAGATCACTTTAGTTGCTGGAAAATCTTTTAGCTCTCCATTTCAAAAAACAATTTGGATTATTAGTAAGGTTTCAATGTCTCTTTAAATGTTAACTGTGATGTTTTCCTTTCGATGTGGCACCCTATTAGAGTTTGTGAGAAAGTCACAAAGGACTTTTTTCAGTCTGAAATTATAATATGCGTAATTGCTATTTTAATATAAGGCAAAAAGTTCTAAGATACGAATTCTGACATATATTATCAGGTTATTTAAAAAAAAATACACTTAGCATTTAAAAACAAATTGGGTGAAATAAAATTAGCTTTTGAGATGAGTGATATATAATTTTTTTTTCAATATCGAGCTAAATATATTTTGAGTTTCGCATATCCCTAGCACAACATGCTATCTATGACTAATTAATTAAATTAGTTATATATTCTACTAGCCAAGCATTTGTAAAATTTGAAAATAGATGTAATATTATTCTAAGCTATGTTGTTTATGACCGTTCATTCACTCAAATAGTTAATATTAATTATTCTCTAGACTTTTATTGCAAAGTTAAGTGTCCACTGTTCAGGATGTAGGCACACATGAAATATATAATAAATACACAATTTCAATGCTTCCATAAAGCGTTAATAAAATTATAAATAATGTTTCCCGGTATTTTGTGTGAACAGATATAAATAAAAAATTTAATACTTTCATTAGTTCTATTAAATTGAGATATTCTCTTATATACTAATAATTTCAGGGATTAGATAGATCATATTAAAGGAAGTGTACCCACATTTGCGTGGAGAAAAAGTGTAAAACCACCCTCAGGACTGAGATTTGAACCTCGATAGTCTAGTCTACTGGAAGAGCAAGCAGCCAGGAACAGGAGGCTGAAGGAAGTGTAGATTAGTTTGGAGGAAAAAGAATATGTTTTAGAGGATTACGTTCTGAATAGATATGGCCAGTGGCTGTAAACAGACGCTGCTGCTGATGAATATGGTTCTGGTAAGAAAATCAGGCTATAACTGTCATAACTGGTTGATATAAAGGGTGGAGGATATTTTTTATAACTGGATGTAGCAACAAATAAGGGAAAGTGGAAGACAAGGTGACAGAGAGAACTTAGAAATGACTAAACCTCTTATGACTCCTGGATAAATATTTCTATCTGGACGATAAGTTAAAATTGCATCTTATGACTGCCTGATAGCATTTATCTGCCAGATAAAATGTATTTATCCATCACATTTTTATCAGGAGGCTTAAGTACCTGATAACTTTTATCTTTAAAAATTAAAATGGTTGTTGTCATAGTGACACGTTGTTTTTTATGAGGTTTCGCCTATCAGAATCTGTTTTTAGGTTAAAATCTTGGTTCGCGTGTTTAGTAAGCACGGGACCAGGCTCTAACTATATAAAGTTAGAACATTTAATTCACACTTTTATACAACTTGACAAGCTATTTGTAGAGTTATATCTATACAAGAAAAAATGATCAAAATGTGATTACAATAAACAAAATTTTGTAAACGTTGTACCCAACTATTGACCACATTTTAGCACACATCGAAATTAGAACTTTCACGACATCTTAGCTTCTGCGCCTACGTGACGCGATCTGTTTACTCGCACTCATTTAGCCGACATTATTTAACAAATGTTGAGCATTGTAGTCACTTTCCAGGTAGTAGTGGTGACGGTAGGGCTTATCTGCATGCGCGCACACATAAAAACAGTACCAACCTTGTGTTTTCTGCATAGAAATATATTTATACTTCAGATAAATTCAGTTCATAATACGCATACAATATTAAAGTGGCTGATAACCTTTATCTAGTTGCTAACTTTAACCTCCCGATAGCAATATTTATCTAGTAGTCATAAGATCGGCCCTTAGAATTTGAAGTCATTTATTTTAGTTAGGGATGTGCTAGACCACTTTTTCAATTCGAAACAATATCGAGATGAAAATATGAAAAAAATTACATAATACGAGATAGCTTCCTTTGACAGTACAAAATGGTAAATTATCTTTATTAAAGTAAATACTAGGGAGGGAACCTCAAATCCTTAAGGATATTCAAAGATTCCAGAAAATTTCCGATTCGAGACTATTATTCTGTCCTATTTCTATTTCCTTTTATGTTAATAATTTTTTCCAAGAATCGGGATTCGAGAGTAGATTGGAGATTCGGATTTGTAAAATAGTGGATCTGACCCAACTCTAGTAAATAAATAGTTTATAGAAATCCCTTTGACATTTGGGATTGTGCTTGCTTTGGATTATATTATAGTTCATTCAAACACTTAAAATACAGCTCATATGCATTTTAAATTAAATTAGTAAAATTGTGATAGTTGCAATGTATATAATTTGTAACCGAAACATTTCTTAAAATAGGCCAATTTTTTGGGAAAAAGTGCCGCCTGTTTTTGGGTCTATACAGTATTATTAGAAATAATAAATTCTCTGTTTTGTAAATTTCTTAGAGCATCCATCTTTTTCACATTTCTCGAATTTTTGATACGAGATCGAGCGAGATATCTTTTTTCTTGTCTAAATGAGATAGTAGATCCCAATCCTGAACCAAATCTAAAATGTCAATATTGCACACCTCTATTGTTTAATCATTGAAAAGAATTTCAATCAGCGTGCACCGAGTTTTGAAATAGTTCAAATTGAAGCTCTTATATTTTCTATTAAAGATATATATTAATACCACTTATTTTTGTGTCTAAAATAACTAAATTATGTTTGTTATTGACATTTCATAGTTATTTGTGTGGTAACAGTAAAATGAGTATATTCATATCATACTTAGGTGTTGCGCGTATTCACAAGTATTGTATTATTAGTTATAAAAGTTTCTTGGCAGCTTTAATGCATTTGATAACTAAATAAAGGTTTTGCTTCGACCTTCATAAATTTTATATTTTGATCAATGTTCTGGTCCCTAGCCCATCAAAAAAGCGAGGTAATGCTGTATATTATTTGAAGCTGCAGTAATAATTTAAAACAAAATATTACACATCAAAAACTGTGGTAGTTCTTTATAGCTTAAGCTATTAATATTGGATTATTTACTAAGCCCTAATGGCAAAAATAAATAAATAAATAAATATATATATAAAAGATAGTTAATATTATTACTGGTAATTAAGTAGCATGGCAAACATTTCTGGTGAAGGGGCAGTTTTTATTATTTTCTACCTGACCAAATGAACCAATTTGATTTGAAAATAACATAATTAAAATTAAATCAAATACAAAGATGTATTAATATATCAGGTGTCAAATTGGAATTCATTGCATTCTATAATGATATGGGGCTGGAACCTATTTAGTAATCATTTTATGCATATTCTTCCACATGTAGGAATGTCAGTTAAATAATCGTTTTCAAATTGGTCCAATGTGCAGTGAATTAATACTATAAAATTTCAGAAAGCATTGGTTGTTTTAAGGATGTACCCTTTTTAACCTAAAATTTAGTGCAAACATTTTAGTTATTTGATATTTAAAATTAATCAGTCATGGAAGGATGAATTCAAAGAAAATGAACTAGCATTCACTGGGATACAAGATAGGTAGCCACATTATCTGAAAACATAATTATAAAATGTATTTTGTGTCAGTTGGGAAACTACTCTATAGTTACCTTTTTAATTAATAAAAGTTAAAACATATTTATTATTAAAATTTAGTGTTTAAAATACTTTTTAAATAGATTTGAGAATTCAATATAAAAAGGAGATTTGTGCCTTAAGTCTTCACAATTTCCTTATTTTTAATGTGTTAAAAAATATAATGGAAACATATTTAAAAACATTATTTGAACAATAATCTAAATTATGGCGAAAGTCCAAGTTTTATGCTCTAACAAATTTGTCATCAAGTGCGCTCACATGTTCTCAAGCTATTTAGAAAATGTGATGATAATGATAATGAAATGCCTACAATGCATGTTGATCACAGGGATCCTTACAATGTTTATTCATATATTATTAAGACTTCACTGCACATCTGTTTCAGAAATTTGTTGTGTCGAGTCAACTTGTTTTATGACCACCACTTGCTGGACTTTGGCGGGGGTAAAGTTTGTCCAGTGTGGGTATGACAACACTTACACACTTTTGGATCACATGGAGAGATCCCTGACCGCTTGTAAAATCCTTTTGACATGCCCCACTTTGGTCACCCCCAACTCTTTCAGGTCACGGCGGCACAGAGCCAGAAGCTCACGGCCGCGAATATCATGCTGCATGAAGCTCTCCGCATACTCTGCCAGTTGCAGAGCCTCCAACCAAGTGGCCACTTCTTCTGTCCCCCAGGTAGCCACATCTCGTGTCGTCCGACTGCCGCCACCGCCACGCCGGAACTTGAGCCACGACAGCCCACGACCACGACCCTTGCGATCTCCCTGCAACCATAACAACTACTCAACACAAGTGACAGGCACATCTAGTGCATGTACATATATAGGTCCGGGATGGGTAGATTAGATACAACGATTGTCATAAACATATTTCAAGATATTGGAACAAAATAAATAAGAGTGAGCTAGAATTTAAATTTCTAACAAATTTGAGATTAAAACTCATATTTGTCAGTGGAAAATCTAAACTAAGCTTGTTTTCTAGAGTTCTTATTGTGAAGAATGATAGATTAAGGTTTAACTATATTTGGCTTAAAAAAAAAGGAAGATTGAAAGGTATGATTTGATTTACTAACACATTTTATGTTTATAGTCGTATTAAACAATGCCGTGTGACCTCCCTGAAGATTGTTAGTAAAAATCACAAGTTTGAGAATCTTTTATAATAGCAATTTTTTGTTGTTGTAAATAATTAGTCACCAATATTATTAGCATATTTTTCATATATGTGTTATTTCAATTAAAATAACTATATTTAGAATCAAAAGTGTTAAGAATCTTGACAGAAACACAAAACACTTGCAACTTTGCAATGTGGGATAGCAACCACTGATTAGTGTTGTTTTAAAATATCTTTCCTATCAAGTATAATGAAGAAAATATGCTTAGGTATGTTTATTTAATTATGTATGCTTAGTGGCAATGCATAGTAATTAAAGTAGGAATGTGCAAGACTCATAATAATACAGTTATGACCCAAAAATAGGCCACATTATCCCTGTCCTCCCTCCCCCAAAACAGCAATCACTAAGAAATGTTTTGGTTATACATTTTGTTGAATTATATCTTAAGTGTTTGAATGAACTATAAGATAGTCCAGTGCCAGCCCAAATGTCAAAAAAGAACTTTAGCACCCTACTAATTATATAATATTTACTTAAATAAACATAATCTATATTTTTATACTTTTAAAGGAAGTTTTCCCATCTCATTATCACGTCTCAATATTTTTTTCATATTCTCATCTCGAATCAAAAACATGGTTATCGCACATCCTTGTTATAATGTCACTAAATATATATAATTGGAATATCGAAAAATGAAACAAATATTTACAAACACTTTAATATTTTGATGAAATATATAAGTTAGTGGGTTTCTTTATCTGTGGCTCATTTTTATTGACTTCAATCATATTTATTTAAGAACATATTATAATATGATTAGTGGTCAAGTAGTCGGTGTTCATGCCTACTAATCTCTAAGTCGCAGGTTAGATTCCCAAAAGTACCGTAGATATATTTTTTGAATGGGGAGCTGTTCCTATGGACGCCATGGTCTGTTTAATTTAGGCCTAGTGGCATATTGGAGGAGGGGGAGGGGGTGTAGGTTAATATAGCAGACAGTATTTGGTACAATTGATAGCGTGAGTGCAGGGTGGTATACCTGATTATCAGGCTGTTGAAAGTGAACAAGACCGGCACTGTCGTATGTCACACATTTGCGGAGCTCCATCTCCATATTGCCGAGTGCCGCACTCAACTTGCCTTCCAAGTCTTCCCGAAGTCTCTGTATAAACATCATATCATCATGACTTAAATCCATATTCAATACTTAGCACCGCAGCTTACTACCTGTTTGGGTTATATGCTTAAATACTAATTATGATAATGGGTTAGGAATTGGGAAGGTTGAATACAAAGGAAGTGAACCCGCATTTGCATGGAGGAAGAGTGGAAAACCATTTAGGGAAAAACCCCACCAGTTCACCCAAGCAAGATCCAAACCTCAATCTCCCCGTCCTTGGCAGTCTAGCTCAACACGAAAACAGTGTGTTAGCAACTATGTCTTGTGAATGTGAGGAATGCCAGGTCTCCACCGTGGTTCGGATTCCACGTTAAACTGTAGGTCCTTCATTTCATCTCACAATCACCCTACCATTACACATTAGCGTAAGTGCGTATAACCCGAACGGGTAGTAAGACGCGGTGCTAATAATAATAATAATAGCTAACTATGCCATCGAGGTGGCTATCATGACTTATTAAATGATGTTCGTTCTAAAGATAAAGCCGAGGTTGTTTCCTTGCACACAATTTGTACAGTCCCATTTTCATAAGAACCTTATCTGAAAGCTAGGAAAGTTACTAGACATACTTTCAAGCAGTCATTTATCAAGTAATCTGATTTGAGCTATAACTTTTAATAGATATTATAAATACCTATATACTAATAATATAACCAAATTTTGTATTTTTTTTAGAACTCTTAAGACTGATTAAGGCTGGTTTAGCTATACATATTTGTAGGAAAAATTTAACAATCAGAGCTCATACAATCTTTTAACACCTCTTAATTTAAGTGTTTTTAAAATTAGGATTAGTTTCTCAGTTAATAGAATATCTGCCTACCAAGCTAAGGGGCCCAGGTTGGAATCCCGGCAAGGCTGATATATTTATCATTGATGAAAATATAGGGTTACCCTTTCACATCAATAAATTAACGGCCGGGGATTGGATGTTGTGCCTATTCTAGTCTTAAGATGAATTATAAAGCATATGAAGCTACAACAGGCCTAGAAAGCCAATAATGGAAAATATATGTCTTCGATAAACACAGGCTGGAGATAGTAATGGATGTGTATAAATAAATTTGAGTTTTGGATTCCTACATGTGTAATGATTCAAAATAGTAACACAGTGGATTTAATCTTAAACTATCTCTAAAATCAACTAATTTTCTAGTTGGATATTTAAAGCATGCCACAGCCTATCCTCGATTACGGATAGAGGGAGTCGTTTCCACCCTCTTTGTCCTATTCCCACAAAGTCCCTGTCTGAGATTTAGTGATGGTCAGTCAAGCCAGGACAGTAGCAGGTACAGTATGCGACTCACTAGTTGGTGGGCCTTCTCCCTGAGAAGATGACAGGTTTCGTCGTAGAGTTGCCTGGAGCTGGAGACTAGCTCTGTCACTTGTGGTCGAAGCTCCGGCTGAAACATTATACATCCAACATTTCTTGGTAGGGTTGTATGAAATTAACATTTTAGATCCAGATCAATATCAGGATTACTATTTCGAGTGAAAATGGGATTGGGATCTACTATTTTAGGGTAAGATAGAGAAATTTTAAGTACTACCAAATTTTGGGAGTTTAAATTCTCTCTTTTCTTCTGCCGTGTTTTTATTAGGGACTTGCCAACCCGAGCTTAGGATAAAGACTCAAACTCTTGGGACTAACGAGCTTGCAATTTAGAGCTTCTTGAAAAAGTTTATTTTTTTGCCTTGTACTTTTTGGGGATGTGGTGTGTGAAATAATGAACAGTAGAGGGGAAGAAGGGGTTGAAGTGTGAGAAAAGTCCAACAAAGAGGGTAGGTGATTGAGCAGATGGTCATTGAAATGTCATGGACAGCAACTCAGTAGACTGATTATTGAATGTAAGAAGGAATGAAGAGTAGATAAAGAAGAAAATTCAAGATTTTCACACTCTCCTATTTTTCCCAAAAATGACCAAGAAACAGTTGTTAGTTGCAGATAACAGCAAATGTGCCGTAAGATGGAGGGATTTTACTGAACTGACTCAACCACCATCTGGAAACAATCGTTGATGATGATGATAGTGATTATTACATAGAGGTCACTTGCTTTGCTCATTGGGGCGGATAAGCTAATGTAATTCCATAGTTGTTTTTTGATAGGTCTTACTGTATAGCCACAAGAGACCTCCAAAGAAAGGTCTGCACCGACTTTAAAGTCGCTCCACCATTTTGAGTTTTTTTTCAGGGGTTAAAGATTACATTTTTTTTTAACTTTTTGGAAATTTCCTGTTGGTTAGAGGCTAGAAGCTATAAGTTTGCCAAATTTCAAATTTATAGCTCATCTGGAAGTGGGTAAACATTAATGTCAGTGAGTGAGTCAGCCATGTAGCTTTATAGTAGTAGTTGAGCACTAGGCTAAATACTGAGGTGTGTTTTTGTGATTTATCTAGTATCAATATTTACGACCAGAGCATTTACGAAATCTTAATATCATTTTGTAAAAAGTTATTAAAAAAGCAAAAAAAAATTAAAAAATAATGATTTGAATACATGAAAAATTACAACTAAGGCAATAGAAAAAGTGGTCCTAAAAATTCATTAAAATTGATTGGTTTAGTCTGTTCATTAATCAATATTTAATATAATATGTTTAAACACTAAACAGGCCCTTTCAGCTTCAATGTTTCTTTCAATATTTTTGGACATAGTTTGTTTTAATTTATATTTTTAAATAAGGAAAATTTACTACATGTAATTGTTTAATTTAGTGGTACCTAACTGTAATAGGTGATTAAATGTAAAGAATACAGCTCATTTGAAAGAAATTATGCGTATAAATTCAACAGATAGTCAGACGCAGTGCTACAAAAAAACAAAAACAAAAAAAACCCACCTAAGAACAGAAAGGTTGGATCTCAGCAGCCATATAGTTAGCCCTATTCCAAAAACTCTTGTGTTGTTGGTTTCTAAACAGCCTCAAAGAGAAACATTAAATTAACTCTCTGATAGTAAAAATTGAATTCTTACACACAGTGATATTATGAATGTTAAAATTTACCCTCTTAAAAATATAACAAACAAAATGTATCTAACAAAGGTGTTCCTTATGAAGAGAGGTACAACTGAGTAAAATAAATTTAGATAACGATTCAAAACACTTGAGCCCTTGCATGCAACTCACGTACCCCATCTACAATTTTCCCTCCTGGATGCAACTTTTCAAGATGAGCAGAAATCTGAGCAGCAAGTTCATATAGTTCAGGTTCTATTGAAGGGTGGCTGATTATCAGGAGCTTCACATACCTGTAACAATAACACAATGCATTATATATGTTAATAGAAAATTAGAAATACAAGTAAATACTGGATACTAAACAGTGAAAGGACAATTAAGAGATAAAGGTTACTGAGGTTAGGTCATGTGATGAGAATGGAGAAGGGCAGAATGCCTAAGAAAGCCTTGCAGAACAAAGAGAGGGGTAGAAGACCATGGATAAGATGGGTGGACCAAGCTCAGAAGGACATGGAAGCTAAAAGAATAGACTGGAGACATGTGGCTGAGGGAGAAGTTTGGAGAGATCGACAGGAATGGAAGAAGATGAGCCAGACGACCCGCAGAGGCGGAGACGTCAGATGATGATGATGATGATGATGATGATGAAAGGAGACTATAAGGCCAAGGTCTACACACTTATCAGTTGACCGAAAAATGTACATTCCAAAGATCAAATTTAAAACTGAGCACAACAAAACAATGTAGTTTTTGCAGCACATAAGATCTCATAAAAAACCCCATGGATAACACCCAACATAAAAAATGTATAACTTTAAGGAAAAACTCTTCAGTTTTTGAAATATACTGTATTGCCCCGAATATAATGTGATGTTTTTCCAAAATTGTATTCACATTTCTCCAGGGCGGGGGTGAACACGCACAGATTCCTATATAGCATGTAACATATTGGGATTGTACTGGCCAGTATTCTATTAACAGATTCAATGGCAAAACAAATTAAGAGAGAGAGAGAGTGTTTCAGTGTAATAACAGGCGGACAGTAAGCTCAAAGTCAAAATGAAGAGGTTGTATTAGCATTCAGCAGGTCTTGAAAATACTCTCTCCACATTCCCTTGGTTTCCAGCTTTTCTAACAAGGCATTCACATTTTTGTCTCCCAGTTTGACTCGCTCATTCCTTCTTCTTTTATTATTGACCATTCCATGCATTACTTTCCTAGTACTCAATGTGTCCCATCATTCCTGTCCACTTCTCCTCTTCCCCTACCCTCTTTGCTTCCTTTATTTGGCTTTTCACTCTTCCTTAGCTTCCAGTGTCATCTTTTGGAATTACTCCCTAAAGTCCTTGTTCTTCTCAGTTACCGCTCTTTTGGTCTATAATTCCACCATGGTATTTCCTTCCATATTATCTTTTCACTGGTTCTCCTTCACAAATTTTTAACCAATTACATCAATGCTGCCCGGGATATTCTTCATTCTTCCTCTCCTGTACTGTGTTTGTTCTTTGGTGTCTAGCCCCTTAATATTTTCCAGAACTCTGTTTTGTGTTCGTGTTATTTAAACTTCCATACCTTTAACCTTCTCTTCCTTTCAAAGTTGTCGCCAGCAACCATTGATCACCGTTAAGGGACTAACAGTGAATCATCCTCACATTTGTTATATCCTTCCCTATTTGAAAATCGACAAGCATATAATCTAATAACTTCCTGGCTTTCTTGACCAATATCAATATTCAATTCCTCTAGCACGGTTCTAAAAACAACTCATTGATCTTTTTCCTGCTTCCCCCTCTTCTTTCTGTCCCAACATGGGCAATGAAGTCACCCGGCCGTGATTATTAGATTCTGACCTCCCAGTCGCGCGTGCAGAACTTCTGTGAACTCCTCTTTCTCATTCAATGAGTATCTCACCTGTGGGTCTTGCACCAGCTCCACTGTCTTATCCGTTAGTCCTATTTTCACATCCATAGGCCTGTCATTTATTCCCTTCACCTCAATATAAAATTATCCAAAAAGATAATTCAAGCTTTGATTTAGCTTTGGAAACATTTCTTCTATTTAATTTTCCTTTTCTAAGAATTTTATTTAAAAAATACATTTTACATACCCTAACTAATAAATAAGAGGAAAACCTAATTTTAATTTATGAGGTAATTGTATATTTGGAATAAGGTATAGGAAAGGTGGATAGAAACATATAAAAGCGACAGACACAATATGGCTTTTGCAATTAAAAGAAGAACATAGTTAACACTTTACATTACTGCTATTTGACAAGGAGGTAATGGCTGCCTCTTGAAGAAAATCGATCATCACCGCCCCATCCCCCGACCTAGGTTTCATTCTATCAGAACTCTTCAGGGAGGTGAAATGCGCAATGCAACATCCTAAAAGAGGGGAGGGGGGGACACAACA
Organism: Timema monikensis; assembly: GCA_902151445.1. Lineage (NCBI taxonomy): Eukaryota > Metazoa > Arthropoda > Insecta > Phasmatodea > Timematidae > Timema > Timema monikensis. The sequence continues at coordinate 110,844 of CABFVZ010001265.1, forward strand.
CAAAAGGGAGAAAATGGAAAATAGTAAAGAATAATAGGAAACATGGATAGGAACATGTAAAAGGTATAAGATAAAGGACAAACACAGGAAAAGCATATTGGATTTGAATATATAATATATCTCTATGAGGAAAACCTCTTTTCGCTTTATGAGGTAATTGTATTATATTTGGAAAAAAGTAAAGCTATACTTTCTTCTAAATATAATATAATAAATAAGAGGATTATAATAAAGACTCACTTGACCAGCGTGGTAACACACTCTATGAAGATGAGCAGAACTTGGTTCTCCTCTTCACTGAACGTGGACAGTCTCCTGGATACCCGTTCCTGACTGCTCTGTGACTGCGATGACTGGGAGTGGCTCAATGACTGTTGCTGATGTTTCTGCTTCTCTTCCCACTGGCGTAGCGATGTCTCCAGCGCCTACAAGCACAAACATCTCTTTTCAAATTCTCTGCTTGGATAGAATATATATTATGATAATACCATAGACTATATTATTTGAGGTGACAGGGAAAAAATTGGCACAGATAAAAAAAAAAGAGCTAATCTCTGCCAAAAACACCTCGTAAATTCGTTGACGTCTTCAGAGTTTTCCATCAATACATTTATGTCACTTGCACTATCAGAAAATCCAGCAAACTTGATCAACTTTTCTTTTGCTTTTGCTTATCAACTTTAAACTTATCCATAAGCAACTCCATTGCCAACTTTTTTTTGTTTGTAATTATCTGGAGGAGCAAGATTACAAGATTAAAAAAAACGCACAGTACACAGCCCACCTGATTTTCTTCTAAAGTAAAGATTGGCAAGGGTGCTCAAATAACAATGAGTCATTATGGGTGCCACTTCCAGTTGTCCCTTTCGTCCTCCGTCCAATAAAATGTTCACAACTTGTTACTATGTACAGTTGCCAGACAGTTTTATTGTATAATAGCGTGTATAAATGAAATATTATTAAATAATATTATCTAATTCTATTAAAAAATTAAATCTTAAAGTTTATATGCAGCCAGGTTAATGAGACCTTGGAAATCGAGAGTCCACTGTATAAACATGATATATTAATTAACACAGGATGTAGAATCATCTTCCTCTATCCTTTCACCATTTTTCAGTCCAGCATTTTATTTTTAGACCCCAATTCCTTAACACTTCCAATTTTAATACTTTTACATGCATTCAATCTCATATTAAATATAAGTTATTTACTAACTTACATATAGCCTAATGAACTGAAATGTAAATGCCAAATAAAAGTGTAAGTGAAAAAAATATTTGAACTTATCGACCAAGTTTGATTTGCAGAAGGTTGCTAGAATACAAAGTTTAGTGCTGTGGGGTATAAATTTACCAATTTTCTAGAAATGAAGTGAAATACAAAATAAATTGTAATGGAAACGATGAAAAACTACATAATTTTGAGAAATTGTGTTGATTTTAAATGCCAGAATTTTTGTTTACTACGATTTGAAAGCTAAGAACAGGGTTGCCAAAAGTCGTAATATATATATATATATATTTATATATATAATGAATTAAGATCAATTTTTGATTATTGTGATACCAGTAAAACTTGAGGTTATTGAGTAATTAAATCTGACATCTCTAATTAAATTACAAAATATGAGTGCAGATGTCAAAAACAAATAGATTCAGAACCTTGAAGCTTCCATTGTTTTGATTAACTATTGTGAGCTAAAAAGCACCTGTAGGTTTTATTTTTAATCAAGCAATGTGTGCTTACCCTATTCCGACACAGCATCTGCATCCTGTTTTTGTGAATGATACGGATAACACCCGATGGTTGAACCCAGGCCTCTCCATCTACTTGAACTGGGACACCCTCATCCCCTGCAACATACACATCACACAATCATAACTGTCAAATATCACCATCTAACAAAAAAACACACTTAAAACATCTTTAAAGCTTCTTTATATTAAACCAACTAAATATATTCACAAAACGTGTATTAAAAACGTGACCAAATTAAAGGATATCATCCTCCATGCCAGTGTTTCTCAATTGGTGGTTCATGATCATCACTTATCTCTTACGAATGTTACTGGCAGTTTGTTATCAAGACATACATGATGTAAATTCTCAATTCTCAAAACTGAATTATTATAATCTTTTTAAAAAAGTATACTGAAAAAATATAATTTTTGAGATAGAATGAAGGCAATTTATTTTTACAAGAATAAGGTATTTTGGAATATCACCTTTTCATACCAGCAAGTTCAAATTTCTCTAAGAAAAATGCACAAATAAAATTTATCAAACTATATTAAAAACATGTGTAGAAAATACCATATTGAACCGAATATAGTGTGAGGTGTTTCTTCTAGAAATGTCATTTCAAAAACTGTATTCAGATTATATTACTGTAAATGTACTGGCCAGCCAGCAGAATACAGCACGCATGCGTGGATCCAATGATAAGCTCATGGTCAAAACGGGGAGAGGGTGAATTTCCACCCTTCAGTGTACCTGTACTGGTAATTCATTGGGTCAGTGTTAGTTACTGGAAGAATCTGTGCTGTGTTGCTTATATTTAAAAACATTAGGAATGATCGCGAATCAAGACAAACATTCAGAGGGTCCAATAAAAATGTGTCAAAGTTGTTCAGTTTTTACCTTGTGGTATCTTTGAGACCTTTTATTTTTCACATAGATAACCTTAAAATTATTAGGGTTATATTATGTGGGATTTTTTTTAATAAATAAAAGGTTAGTTATATATCAGTTTGACAAACCACAAAGATTTAATCACCAATAAAACATTCCCCCCCTTCCCTCTTCTCTTATTTATATTTTTCATAAGTATGTCAATGAATTTCCCTGATAATCAATATCTATCCAACCTTTAAGTGAGCACCAGAGTAGCCAGTGGCAGCAATATAAAGTGTGAACTGTGTTCTTCTTTTCACTGTAAAAATAAAATGTTGTTTTCCCTCTTTTCTTTCAAATATAACAAAAGTGAACAGATATATAACTACCTAGGATAGTAATCTGCACTGTCTGGCACTGTGCTATACGATGGTGCTGGAGGTTGATAAGTCGTGAGGCGGCCATTTGGACTGATCCAAATACTGCCACCACCTCCAAGATGCGGTCGTCAAAACTTGGTGCAAGGAAACAGTCATCTTCTTTGGTCCCACCCCAAAAGTTAGTCCCTCCCATGAAGCTGGTGACAAATAAAACTCAGGTCTTCACATCTCAATAACAATTAACACAGAAATATTACATCTTCCACAAACTACCTAAATACTAGGCAATAATACCCTACTATATACTTAAGATTTCTCCCTACTTGGTAATATTTGATGTGAAGTTGGTAATTTAATTTTTAACATTATGATTGAACACCAGATATTTATTTTCGCTGATTGAATGTGTTACATGTTTATGAAAGATTTTTCATTTAGTTTTCATGATAGTTTATCAAATTTTCAAACACAAGAAACAATGTTAAATATTTGAAGTCTGCAAGCTCAAGGATTTTTCCAATAGTGGTGTTGAGTGATAGTCCTGGGAAGCTCCTTAGTATCGATTAAAATCTGAGTTTAATATATATATATATATATATATATATATATATATATATATATATATATATATATATNAAGAATCATATGGTTTGAAAATTAAAATCACTTGTTTTATAAAAATTACAAAATATTTGAACCATCATTAAAAGAAATAAGATTAATTGGTTAATAAACATTTGTGGTTTTAATGTCTCTTACAAGATTTTGAAGAAAAATATGTAATTTATAAAAATTTATTGTCATGGCTAATTTTTTCTGTAGTATGGCCTATAAATATAACCTCTATTATTTATTTAAAAAATTGCTCAAGATATTATAAAACATAAACAAGGGCAAACTAATTGATCTCGAGTCATTTTCTACCTGTTACAGTTAAAATAGTTACAATCTGTTGTCCAAGCGTAGCTTAGCTATAGAAGGCCTTTAATTGTTATTGCAGGGAGTTAGTTGTTAATGTGGTTGCGCAGAATGCAAAGTACACTAAGAAAGATATGATCTATTTCAGATAAAGGGACAGATATTGGGAAATACAAAACATATGAAACAATCTTGTACCTTAGATTTAAAAATACAACATTATTAGCACACCACCGCTCTTCCACTTGAGCTATCTAGGATTCGCCCAGAGTTATTCTGGACTCACATAGTTTAAGGCAGAGTCTGTGATGAGTGCGCTGAGGCAAAGGTCCTGGGTTTGATTTAGAGTGGCCAGGTGTCATTTTTAAAAACTTTGGAATATGATATCTGATGTATAGAGATTATCAAGCTTCATTAGTCATGTAACTCGCCTTGGTGGCATAGTCAGCTAATACGCTAGTTTCGTGTTGAGCTAGATCACCGAGGACGAGGAGATGGAGGTTCGATTCTCAGTTGGGTGAACTGGTGGGGCTTTTTCCTAAATGGTTTTCAATTCTCCCTCCATGCAAATGTGGGTTTACTTTCTTTAAATTTAACATTCAAGATTCCTAACCCATTAGCGTAATTATTACTTAAGTGTATAAACAGAATGGGTAGTAGCAATGATAGATAGATTAAAAAAAAAAGTCATGGACAATCAACTATACAAGTGTACACTTTCTCCACATTCCACAATATCACAATATTTTCTAAACATTCTGTGTGTTTTCCATGTTTCTTTCAGACAAAAAAAAAATCAATGTATTTCCCTGGCTCTTGCGGTTTTCCAGATGAGTGAAAACCCTTGAAGAGCTCTCCCAAATAGCCGAGTTTTGTAGCAATGAGACCTGTCCAGTTACAAACTAGGTACCTTGGAATGTTTAGAATGACGATGCCCTGCAACGAGGGCAGTGGTATGCGCTGTCCGTCACACTCCAGCTGGACCCTCTGTTCTAGGTTCTTGAACGTCTTCTGGAAACACTCTTTGGAACCGAGGACCCCGTACCACATGTAGTTCTTGGCACGAGACCGGCATTTCTCTGGGTGCTCCTCACGCTTTTGATGAAAGTCCAGCGAGATCTTAGCGTCAATGCCAATGCCAAAGTAGTTGTTCATGACGGAGCGCTCAAAGTAACCCTCCCTTTGAAACAAAATTGTTCAAATTGAGAGAACTAAAAAGTAGTGGTGGAACGAGTCCATTATTTTACAAATATGAATCTTTATTTTACCTTAAAATATTGAAACTTGAAAAAATAATTAACATAAAAGGAAACAGAAATATAATAAAGTAATAGAAAATGTAAATAAGAGCTAAATGTTAATTTCAATGCTATATTGTATTCATTATAATCAGGGCCTGAATGATGATTGCCTAAAAATGTTCCAACAATCAATAAAATTATCTAAAGTGGTAATAATGCACATGAATAAATCAAACACTCACTTTACAAATGTAAAATGCAATGAAAAGCCTTTAACAACTAAGTTCTTATATTATGCTGAATAGTGAATATAACATTGATTTACATAAAATGAAATTATGGCTTCTTTGGTTTAACATGACAGCTAGCATAAGCTATCAGTAATGCCAACATTGTATGAAAGTAACTTTTGACAACATATTTGGAGATAGTTATAATTTACTAAGTATTACTATTATTATCACTAAAAAATATTATCAATCACTTTTAACAATACTTCCCTGAGGATTACAGTATAGTTGTATTTTCCATAATAATTTTTTTTTAAAAAAAGTCTAATAAATTCATTCTAGTTTTTCTTTTAACTTTTATGGCAAGTACAGGTTAAATAGAGTGTGGAATTTTACATTTAATGATATTATATTCAGTTATTAATATTTTTATAACTGGCCTCGTATATCTTTAATATAAATAAATAGTTTATGATAACAAAGAGGAAAAGACATACAAAATGTTTGTGAAATAATATAAAGTTTATATTTTGTAAACACGAGTATTAATACCATTCGCCGTCCAACCGGCAACAAGGTCGCCTACGTCACCAACTGGCAGCATAGCTTCTATTCAGTGGCCATATTTGATTTTTGCATCAAAGACCACTTTTAACGAGCTCTTACTTTTAATAAATAATTTGAATTAAACTTATTTGTTGTACTAGTGTTAAAAAGGTTTATGACAGTATTTTTTTTTCTCTGTGTAATATTACACGTTCAGATTTAACTAATATGAGCAAACGAAAACTTCAAAACTATACAAACAACCAAACGGTTATTCTCATAACCAAAATCTAACAATTTTAAATATACATCATAACAGTGAATTATCGTATAAAATACAGTTAATAAAACCACGTTCGTGTGTCTACAATTTGTAGCGAAAAAATATTTTATATCTGAGTATTTAGGCGTTTCTATGCTACTGTTAATAATGTTATTACAAATTTTAATTATACAGTGTCATTTTTGAACGTTAATTCGGCTACTTGGTAATGCGTGTGTTCTTTTGTGAATATTAGTTGGGTGTGTGAGCATGTTATCCTTGGAAAATAAACGGTTTTTTAGTGATCTTTGAAAAATTATCTATCTAATATAACATTGAAGCATGTGATAAAAAAAAATAGCGAGTGTTTCTCAGGGATCAATATACATTATTCAAAAATTCAAGTCTGTGTATCAAGACTATAAAATATATCTTTTAACCCCAAGATTTTGTTGTGTTGCCCTCTAGGCTAAACCTCAAGTTTTAGGATTTTTATGGTATTCCAAAAAAATCTGTGAAGTGTAGTAAAAAAATACTAGGGAGTCTTTCTCAAGTGTTGATTAGATAAATACCAAGCTAAGACTTCAAGTTATAAGTTATTGTTATTGTACATTTATTAGAGACTTAGTTATGACTGTTTAAGAGAAGTGAATATATATTGTTTTTAAATTAGGAGAGCTTTTGATTTGTCAGTAGGCCCAACAGTGTATTTTTTATTTTATAGGAGTAAACATATTTTCTAGGATATTGATTTTTGTTTGTTAAATTGACTATTGCGAGAAACTTATTAAGGAAGATTGGAACCGAGAGATGAGAATGGATGCAAGTGATGCCCACCCACCTATCATCATTAACCTGGCTGAAGGGGATGAATAAGTTGATGTAGAAGAAATTCTTGCGACCCCGTTGGAAAACACTTGAAAGCTAGTTCATAACAAATATGACTTATTTGTTGTACTAGTGTTAAAAAGGTTTATGACAGTGTTTCTTTTTCTCTGTGTTATATTACACGTTCAGATTTAACTGATATGAGATTAAATGCTAATAGTTTAAAAGTGTTTAATATTGTAGAAAAAATTTATAATTAATACTAGGCATAACATTAACATATCAAGGTCAACAATAAATAAAAAATAAATAAAACTCGTCACCTGAGAATGCAATTGTTCTATCTCCAAAATGGTTAAATTTGAAATATTTTGTGTTTACGCTTATTTAGAATGCATATAATTCACCTGCGGTTAAAGTGAGACCACTATATGATTACTTAAGACGATACAAACTTGAGTCGTCATCTAGTAGCATTGGTTTTATACACAAGGTCAAACTTCAATGCTCTTTTACACAAAAGTGAAAAATTGGACATAGAACACTTGGATTCTCGGGTGACGAACTGTCATATATGTTTCTTGTGTAGACTGACTGTCAAAAGTGACAGATGATAAACACAGGTTTTTGCAGATCATCTGGTTCGGCGTAGGGATACATAACCCGGTCTGTTAACTCTTCATAGCTGTCAGTCACCACCAAAGAAGTCATAGGGCAGCAACCCTCTCCAACATAGTTGTAGTCTCACCAGGAAAGTGTATTTTACAACCAAACAAGCAAAGAAGATACCAAGGTATACATGCAAAGAGAACTGTGACTTACATAAGTGTCTCGTCTGGGTCCATGAGGGGAGACACGGCGGCACACAGAGCGTCTGCGTTGGCGAGGAGCACCTTACTGATAAGCCCTGCTCCCGTACTAACGTCTGGGAACCAAATTACAAGAGTTGACAAATTGGAAACATGTAAATATTAACTAAGAGCTAAAAAGGACAGTGCAGAGTGACATCACCAAACTCACTTTATTTACTGATACTGAAGACCACATACAAGATGGATGGACCAAGAGCAGAAGGATATGGAGGCTAAAGGAGCGGACTGGAGATGCGTGGGTGAGGGAGAAGTTTGAAGAGATCTACAGGAATGGAAGAGGATGTGCCAGACGACCCGCAGAGGTAGAAATGTTGAATTATTATTATGATGATGCCAGTTTTTAATTTAAGGTATTTAATGTAAACTTTCTAAATCAATTAATAGTATAAGCATACAACTAAATAATTATTTAATTCTAGAACACACATAATACCCACTACACATATTATTTAGTTTGTTATATAGTATGAACACAACTTTGGGCATTAACATACACATATTTAGTAAGTTATATCTGGTTCAAGCATACTTGTGCATATAATATCTGGGTTAATCATGTATGCCTACCGATATAAGGGTCCGAGGTTCAATTCCCGTAATGGCTGAAAATTTATCATTGGTGATATATGGGTTTACCCTTTCACAGCGATGAATTAATGGTCGGGGAATGGATGTTGTGCCTGTTCTAGTCTTCAAGTTATATTATAACATGACATATGAAGCCACAACATGCCTAACAAGCCAGTAGTGGTAAATATATGGCTTGAATAAGAACTGACCATGGACTGGAAACAGTAATGGATGTGAAATTAAATCTTGGTTAGTCAGATGTAAGATAGGCTATTAATGACATCATAGTTTATATCAGGTACATGCAAAGTCAAAGTAAAGAAAAAAAAAGTATGCAAACTTGATACTCTAGATTCTTGTTGGCATCGAAAGAATCGAGAGAGAATCAATTTTGATATAACCATTTTCAATACCTTGATTCTAAAAACTTCTCAAATTTCAATGAGTGAAAGTTTTGATAACCAAACAAAATGGCAATATTCAGAATTGGGTAATTTTTCATTGTGATCTATAGTGTTTTTTTTACGCTGTAAGTGACAGCGAAAGCTTGTCCTTAAAAAAGTGTTTAGTGTGTTTTTAGTGTTCTATCTAAACAATTTCTACTTCAGTATCACCAAGTTAAGTGTGCTGGCTACCCCTCATAATCTATATCACAATTACCTTTTTATTCAAGTGAGCTTGTGAATATCAAACATATCAGTTTTGTTCTACTACTTACTAGGGGTGTGAAAAGCTTAGAAAACTTTGATTTATCTTTGAATATTCATTAGACTTTGACTTGAGAGTTAATTCTGGATACAACAATTACAAAGCTTCAGTAGGAGGAGGGAAGGCAAAGTTGAACTTTTTTTTAAAAATTTCTGCTGTTATCTCCATAAAAAATAACTAAATAATATAATTACATTTTGAGATAACTTAATTTATCATTTTAAAATGAGATATATTAATTATGTTTGAAATATAGCATTTTGTATATTTATATTGTAACGTGGGGCGCACGTGACCTGGGAGTGTCACAGGCCATTCACACGTGAAAGTGTGAACCACGAGTTCTTTTAGAGATATTGGGGTAGGCTGCTGACCAAACACGGATGAAAATGCCCACGGAATATTCAAGGTTTTGATTATTAAAATTACCACTTACATACACACTCTGATTAACTGTATACCTAAATTAATTATAGCTAAACAAGTAATTAAGTAAAATAAAAAGAGCCTTAATCAAGTCTGTAACTTAATTAAACTAATAGAGCACACAGAGATGTAAGTAAATTGAATAAACAAATTAACAACTATAAAACACTTAATAACTACTCAAATATTTAAAAACAGTCACAAAAATGTTCATTAGCACAGTAGTTCACAATAACAACAAATGTCACTTGTCTCCCACACGATACACGGCGGTGACCCGCTATACACAAACGCCGGACTCGCTGACCCGCCCGCAGACGCGCCGACCTGCTCGCTGGTCACTCTGGCTCACACACTTGACACGCCGGTCCACACAATGTACACACACTCGCACTGGGGACTTCCGGACTCATTAGTCGAGAACCAAGAACTGAATACCCACGGCTATCGCTGAGCGTGTTTATATAGGGGTGGTGATAACTAAGGGTCTGGAATCCTCCATTTCTAGAGTTAAAAGTCCAGAATAAAAAGGATCCAGACCCCTCCAGACGTGTCTTCGTCCTCCCCCCCACACCTCCTCTAATCCCCCAGTCAAGTGAGAAGGTCGCTGCCTACCTGCTAGACAAGGAGGGAGACAGAGAGAACAAGGAGTGCAGCCAGGGTAACCTTAATCAAGTCTGTAACTTAATTAAACTAATAGAGCACACAGAGATGTAAGTAAATTGAATAAACAAATTAACAACTATAAAACACTTAATAACTACTCAAATATTTAAAAACAGTCACAAAAATGTTCATTAGCACAGTAGTTCACAATAACAACAAATGTCACTTGTCTCCCACACGATACACGGCGGTGACCCGCTATACACAAACGCCGGACTCGCTGACCCGCCCGCAGACGCGCCGACCTGCTCGCTGGTCACTCTGGCTCACACACTTGACACGCCGGTCCACACAATGTACACACACTCGCACTGGGGACTTCCGGACTCATTAGTCGAGAACCAAGAACTGAATACCCACGGCTATCGCTGAGCGTGTTTATATAGGGGTGGTGATAACTAAGGGTCTGGAATCCTCCATTTCTAGAGTTAAAAGTCCAGAATAAAAAGGATCCAGACCCCTCCAGACGTGTCTTCGTCCTCCCCCCCACACCTCCTCTAATCCCCCAGTCAAGTGAGAAGGTCGCTGCCTACCTGCTAGACAAGGAGGGAGACAGAGAGAACAAGGAGTGCAGCCAGGGTAAACAATGAGAGCACGCTGGTCCCACTGTTAAACACTAATCTTGTTACAATATTTAACACCTAAATTTATAATTATACAAAGTATAATATTTATATCTAACAATAATCAACTTTTCAGCTTCAGTAATATTTCATTATTCGATTTGACTTTGCTTCAAATTGAAAAAATTTACTTTACATACCCCTAGATTGTGGCTACAAAACATATTTTACAAAATTCCCTGACTTTTCAAGGTTTCCCAGGCAACATTTTTCAATTTTCCCTGACTACTTTTTTCCAGTTTTAATGGTGGATGATGACTTTTGTTATTATTGATCACATATAAAAAAGAGTTTTTACCTACTAAACATAAACGGTTTTATCAGTTATTTTAAAAATTAAAATGTTATTTTATTTAGGTATTATATTAACTTTTGTTTTAGTGTTTGGTTGCAAAATTAATGGGATATTTTAGACCTTTTCCTTATTATTAGTTAAATTCCCTGACATTTCCCTGTCATCCAAAAATTCCCTGACTTTTCCAGGTTTTCTGTTTTCCCTGTCTGTAGCCACCATGATCTAATAATTACACTTTTTAGCTGTGTTTTTTTTAAAGATACATCCAAGTATGATACATAAATAAATAACACATTTTTAATGTGAGGTTGACTGCATGAAAAAAGATGTAAATAACTGTAAATGTTGAGGAATCAGAATTAAGAAGAAATAACTCAAGCTTAAATTTAAGAACCAGAGTTAAGAAAAACACAACAACCCTATAAAATGTGTCAGACTATAGTCTACACCAGTGGTTCTTAACCTTTTATTACTCATAGTCCCCTATATATCCTAAAATACTTTCACGGCCCCCTATATATCATAAAATATTTTTGCGGCCCCCTCGTTTTTACTAACATATTAATCATTAAGATTTATTCTAAAATATTGACTTTATTTACTGATTAAAATAACAAACAAATAAAACTACAGAAATTACACATTACCTAAATGTATTTAATGGGACCATCTTCTGTTGAACGCTTTCCACTAATTTGTCTATTCTTGTTTCAATTGTATAACTTAATGCTATTCAAACAAAGGAGTTTATTCAGAGTCGAATTTACTGCTTCATTTTAATATTTACCATTGTGGAAAATCCTCTTTTACATAAGAGTCTACTGTACTTACATGCCTATGATCATTGAATTCTTTCTTCCAAAATTAAAAATATAAGATAATTGACTTCAGTAATAAGCAAATGACATTTTGAATTATTTTTTAGAGGCCCCCCTCATGCTCCCTCCTTCCCCCCCCAAAAAAAAAACCTTATGCAGCCCCCGAATTAAGAACCACTGGACTATACTACACTTTATGTTATGAATATTTTGCTGCAACTAATGTATCTAGTTCATTATCCAGCCTGCCCTTTGGTCACGGAAGAGAATGTTGTCTACTTACTGGGCCACATGGGGAGTCGCACCAGCGGGTTGATGATGGGCAGCCTCTTGCCGCCTGCGGCCGGGCTGGTGTCATAACACTCTTTATCGACACTGCGAGATCTCTCCCTGCCTGCTAGTTCTGGCATCTTGAGCAGACTGCCACTGGAGATTCTGCGAGTGGCTGCTGGGGAAGAATCCAGACCTAAAGATACTGTAAGAACATGAAACCATCAGTGATCTTTTTTTAAAAACATATATTATTATTAGCACCGCGTCTTACTACCCGTTCGGGTTATACGCACTTACGCTAATGTGTAATGGTAGGGTGATTGTGAGATGAAATGAAGGACCTACAGTTTAACGTGGGATCCAAACCACGGTGGAGGCCTGGCATTCCCCACATTCACAAGATGTCTTGTCAGAGGTGAAGGAAGGGTTTGCTAATCAGATAAATCTGTGCCGGGACCGAGGATTGAACCCCGGCCGCCTGCACAGAAGTCTGACACCTTACCCCTAGACAACCAGGTCACCTTAAAAACATATAAAATTATGAAAAAAAATAGACTCTCCAGTGGTTGGATTCAATAAAATAATGTATTGACAGGATCTGAGAACCATTTCAAAACACTTTGAACAATCAAACAAAACAAAGCCTTCTTTGGGACACATGGGACTCTTCTTGGCACACTAGAACAGTGTTAAATTTTGATTTTAAAAAAAAATCTTTTATTTATTCAAATAATAAATAAAATGAAGATATCACCATTGTACATACCAGTCTACAAAAATAGAAAAAAAAAACACATAGAAACAATATGTCATTGAAACTCACAATGCTCGCCAAACATCTAATGATTAGCTTCAACTTTGCTTTGAAAGAAAATGTTAGCATCGACAATTACAAAGCTTCTTCAATAAAAATATCAACAAATAAAATATGTTTATGTTAAATGTTTTGCAATTCTCAGTTGTAATAAATTTTAACAAATTAATGTTTATATAAAATAATCTGAAATAATAGAATTGCATGTTTGTAATATATATTTAGAAGAATGTAAATGAGAGGTGGATAAAAAACATATAAAAAGGAACAAACAGAATATGGCTGTTACAGTGAAAAGAAGAACAGTTCACACTTTACATTGCTGCCACTGGAAAAAGAGGTAATGGATGCCTTATTAAGAAAATCGATCGTTACTGCCTAATCCCCCGAACTAGGTTTCATCCTATCAGAACTCATCAGGGAACAGTGTGAAATGTGCTACACAACTTCCTAAAAGAGGAAACCAAAATACACTTTAGTGGGGACTGCGTTCGTTTAGTTGTAAAAGCCATATCGCATTTGTTCCCTTTTATACGCTTATATCCACCCTTTCCTGTACCTTCTTCCAAATATAAATTACAAACCACCCCAAAAAGTGAAAAGAGGTTTTCCCTAAAAAGAGAAAATTGCATGTTATGACAATAGCTTGATTTATAAAATTAGAATGAAATATTACAAATAAATGTGCAATAAAAAATCTGTGTGATTTTTAGTGCTTTAAGTTATATAAATAAACATAATATTGTAAGAGCATAATTATTTTAAGGTTTATTCTGGCAAAAGGCTAACCCATGCGTGTACATTTCCTTGGAAATAAAGAGTGCTGGGTTGCCATCCTGCTGAAAATAGCATATATCTCATATAGCTTGCATCCTGTTGACGAGCGAGCACGGTGCGACCGATGGTGGGATACGAGATCAGCAAGTTTAGGTAGTAGAATAACACCTTGTTTAGTGTTTGGATCCATACTGAGTGCATGGGGGTCGGTATCTAGCAATGACTAACTAAAAGATGGAATAAATTGTGATCTGGTGGTTTACCCCAGCCGGAGGGTTGATCGCGGGTCTAGAGGAAGGTTTGCAAGTACTGGTATCATGCATGCTCCCTCGTCACGGGAGATCTACCCGGTTACTCATGTAGTAGTTTAGTTATCTGAATCGGTTAATAAATATACATTATTGGACTAACTCTCAAGTCTCATTCCTCACGAACCAGCCTTTCCAACCCCTATCGCTCGAGGTCCATCCCAACCACGTAAGTCCCTACGGTGCCGCAGTAGTGTTGTAGTTAGGGTTGGCTACCGGGCAACCAAATAAAAGTAGTGACCTTACAATATACATTTTTCCAAAGCATAAAACAATAAACCAAAAATATTCAAACTGCAATTCGGCTTAGAGAATATTTAATATATTCGATTCAAGTTCTCTGTGAATTGAAAAAGTCGACCTAGCACATCTCTAAAACATTTTACATAATTATATTGATATGAGAAAATTTGAAGTATTTTTTAGTACTGTGTCTTACTACCCATTCGGGTTATACACCTATGTACTAATTACACTAATGTGATAAGGATTAGGGAGGTTTAATTTAGGGGAAATTCACCCGCATTTGCACAGAGGGAGAGTGGTAAACCATTTAGGAATAATAATCCTCATTGCACCAAACTGGGATCAAACCCCGGTCTCGTTTTCGGCAGTCTAGTCCAACACAAGAGTAGTACGTTAGATCACGCAGCCACCGAGGGCAGATAATGAAGTAATTGAATTGCATGTTTTGATGTTAAATTGATTTATTAAGATTAGAATTAGAGATAGGACCTCAAATCCTTAAGGAAAATTTCAGATTTGATACTTTAATTCTAAAAAGTTATTTCCAACTTTCGCGGAAATTTGTTTTAGAGCTCTAATATTGTTTATTGGTGCTCAAATACATTTATAATTATGGTACGAACTGAATAACTAGGCCCCAAACCAGTAATTTAACACTTAACTAAACGTATGAACGTTATAATCAATGGATTCTAAGAATATTAACATTTAGTTACTATTTTTATTATATTATTCTATTATATTTATATTATTTCCTTTTATGCTGGCAATTTTTTCAAAGATATGTATTCGTGAAGTAGTGGATTGGCCCCATTTCTAATTAGAATGAAATAATAAAAAAGATTGTGCAATTAGATATTTTCTGAAGGATTTTAGTGCATAAAGAATCATATATTTTTTAAAGAGTAGATAATTAACAAAAAAAAAATTCAAACTTCGAGTTTGTTTTGAATAAAATAGTGGACGTAGAATACCTCTTAATACTAACTTGGAAAAATCATAATAGAATACCCACGTTTGACTGCATCATCGCTGTGCCTGCGCAGCTTGACACATTCTTCTTCTGCCCCCTCATCTGACATCACAGGGGAAGGGGGATTCACCACCACACTGATGACCGGCGGGAAGGCCTCCTCATTTCTGGAATTGACCAGCAACCCCTGAATGTGGAACCTGAGCAGTTCTTCGTTGTCTCTGCTCTCTGAGGGAGAAAGGCTAGGTCTTTGTGTGGACGCCTCACTGTTGAGGTTACCACTAGACCCCTTGATTTGTATCTGAACCACATCCAAATACTCGCCATCTTCCTGCTCTGTTAAGGCCCCAACGGTGGCAAGCTTCAATGATTTGTCTGCCGCAGTTTTAGAAGGTTTGATGTGTTTGTAAAATGATTTACGTGCAATGTCATTACCTTCCGAGAAGTGTGCAAGGCTAGCCCCTCGCACTTTCACCATCTGAACACTGTCCTCTTTGTCAGTCTCATGCACTTTTAAAACCTCTTCCTCTGGCGAAGATAGGATGATACTAGGTCTACACATGTCAAAACCTGCCGCAACGAGTTCAGTTTGGAGGCTCTGTTCATGCAACTCACAAGTCGGTTCGTCATCCTCTTCGTGCTTTGACACTTCACTACACTCACTAGTATGATCCTTCAAGTCTTCCATTTCAGTTGTTTCTGGTGAATCTATATGACCAATATCTTTTTCAATGTCTTCTAACACAGTGGAGGCCCTCCTGCTTCCATTGCTGGCATCAAGGTTGTCACCCTGAGGAAGGAGCAGTGTGTTAGCATCAGAGAAACGCCTCCAGAGAGCTCCATCATCATCCTCGGTGCTGAGTAAGCTCTCCACGTCCACTCGAGTGGTGTCATTGTCTTGAGGTGAGGAAAGGGCTGATGTTATAGGTCCTCGAGACTCGGTACCCTCCCAGTCATCCACCTGAGATAGGACACTTTCAGTAAAGTTGCGGTGGAGCTCAATGCTTTCAGATGTAGACTCCTGTTGGCTGACTCTTCGCACAAATTCATGCTGGGAGGTTGCGGTCATCATGTTTCCTAGGTCCTTTTCCTCTTTGGTAGGGTGATTGGTATCCA
Organism: Timema monikensis; assembly: GCA_902151445.1. Taxonomy (NCBI): domain Eukaryota; kingdom Metazoa; phylum Arthropoda; class Insecta; order Phasmatodea; family Timematidae; genus Timema; species Timema monikensis. The sequence continues at coordinate 127,350 of CABFVZ010001265.1, forward strand.
ATGCCAGGTACTGCAGGGACTTGCACCTTCTTGATTTGTTCTCTGAAGTAATGGGTCTCCCTTGAACACTGGCCGAGTGGCGTCTGGTGACAGTTGAACTAACAGTGTCCCGGCCACTCTCTGAGGGCACCAGGCTGCGTCGGGGGTCAGCAAACTCGAATGGAGCAGGGAGTGGGAGGTGGTCATCACAGGTCGAGTCTCGACGCAGATCAGGGAGAGGTGAGAGGGCAGTAAGGCGGGTCTCTAGGGCTAGTTCAAGGAAAGAGGACTGGAGAGGGGTGGGACAGGGGCTGACCTCCGAGCTGGATACACCCTCTATGGTTGGCAGAACCTGAAAAATACATTGCATAAGTTAATAGAAGGCATGAGTTTTGATTATTAAATAAAAAATGTAAACAATGGGTAAAATGGAATTAAGTAGATGGATTCAATAGGCATCAAAAGAAGGCCAGAAAGTAAATATTTTAGCTCCAAAAAGTTCACATTTTAAACAAAACAAACTACATTATTTTAGGTTTATTATTATAGGTTCTTTTTACAGCAGAAAAACAAATAAAATGAACTAGACTAATGATGATTACTGTGGAATTGTTAAAACATAAATTTTGCTCAGTCTTTGTTTGTTACTGTTTATGGCTAGACTGGGAAATTAAGGGTGAACCAGAATGTTGTGGAATTGTGAAAAGGGGGTGGGGGCTGGCTGTTTGAATGTGGTATATCATTGAAAGATTGTTTCTTTATAGGCTCTTGATCTGACCTGGAGTTTGTTTGGTGAGGTAGAAGGTGGAATGTCAGAGGGGGGTGGTGGCGTGACCAGGAAACTGGGAGTCGTCTTGTTCTGTTCGTCCACTGCCTGCTCTGTGTGCTGCACCAGTTGGCGAATGGCCTTCTTCAGGCTGTTGGCTCTGCTCATCAAGGCCTCCTTCTGGAACATAAAATTTATATGTTGAACACCAATATGGGGTCAGGAAACAAATAGATTTGACAAATGATTAAATGTAGTAAAAAAAAAAGTTACCACAAAGATGGGTGAAAAGTACAGGATTGCCACTATTTTAATACAACAAAATTTCTTGTGTTTTAAAGAAAAAATTTCCACTATTCCACTCTGATTGAAATGTAAGGTTTGCAATTTACTTTTCCATAAAAGTGATTTGTTTGAAATCATGTGACTTGTTTTTAAATCAGCACAATTGGAACCGGTTGGAAAATATATGCAGTGGTTACACAGACCAGTGTTTCAGGAAATAATGGGAGAAGGTAGGATAGTAGAATGTGGGTTCAAATCAAAGAGCTTACTTCTTCAATTTGCTTTTAATCTTGCAGTTGTCGAACACAGTGGTTTTGGGGTAAAGTATTTGTCACCGGAGTGAGAAAAATTTGTGGCTCAACTTCCTTTAAAGAGGAAGTAAAGCCATTGGTCCCATGTCGATTGAGGTATGTGAAAATACCTTTCTCAGCAAAATGTGTAGGCCATTTAACACTTGCTCATGGAAATCCTCAGTATTTTGTTAGTGTGTGTATTTTATATTATCTACTAAATTTATATTTCCTCTTATTTTCTTGAACTCTTTCCAAGATTCAGATTCGAGTTAAAGTGGAGATTCAAATTTGTAAAGTAGTGGATTTGACCAAACTCTAATTCTGAGTTTTGGTAAATGTCTTGATATTTTCTAAAGTATTCTTTGAAGTCAATGTGTAAGGTAATACAGTAGACCTGCGCTCTTGCGATCACAACCTCATCTAATGCATTTAGCATGGAGTCTGCTGGCGACACTAAATCAATGCATTAGCCTAAACAACCGAAGACAATGTTCAGGCGGTGTACACTTCAAGTAAAACAACTCACAGCACACTCAATTCTAATTGTCAATTTTTGAATTTATTTTGCCTTGTGCAATCGCTTTAAATGTGTAGATTGATGCAGCTTCAGAAAATTTGGTTGACCCAAGATTTTAAAGAAAATTACCAAGAAATTTGTGTGTGTGTATGTATATACATACATACATACACACACACACACACACACACACACACACACACACACACACACACACATATATAATCTCCAATATTAAGCGGACTGTGTCTTCTTTTTTGTGTGGAATGGG
>CABFVZ010001265.1:129567-171575 GCA_902151445.1 Timema monikensis
GGGGGGGGGGGGGGGTGAAGAGCAGAGTTGATGTGTATGATGGTGACTGAGGAAACGCAATTTCAATGTGCACTAGTAATTTATTGTGGTGTAAAGAAGCAGAATTTGTGTAGATATGCGTTGGAGATCAGTTAAATAGACAATTCTGAAGCTCGAAAAATTGGTTTACGTCCATTTATGTTTCCAGCCTGTTGTCAGTTTTGTATTCAGGCAATATATTTTCCACTACTGGATGGATAGACCTGTCATAGCTTTATATGCCTTATAATATAACTTAAGACTAGGACAGGCACAACATCCATTTCCCCCTGTCAGTTTATCAATTTGAAAGGGTAAAAACATATTTTAATCCATGATAAATTTTCGGCCATGCCGGGAATTGAACCCGGAACTCTTGACTCAGTAGACAGACAAAGCGTATACCATACAAAGTATAATACTTCAGAGATATGGTGGATTATGGCATGATCTATCTAATTAACATTTCTATTTCTATACATAAATGCAAGCATAAACATGCTAAAGTCATTTTGTACAAATTTAAATTAATTTAAAAAATTTCACATTGAGATTTTGTAATCTTCATCTTTTAGGTTTTGAATGCATTTTGAATAGTTTTTAATCGACCCTTTATAGACATCTACAGTTTCCCTTAGTTATTTATCAATATAAAATTAAATACGCCCAAAAAATGTTATTGAGACTCGCATTGCATAAATATACCTTAAATGCCAACATTCAAGAATGTTTTAATCATTTCAAATGTCAGTGGAATATTATGATAAAATTATTCATTACTCAATATTAGTAGAGTCCCGGGTAGTAAGACGCGGTGCTAAATATTAAATTAGTAGATTCCAAAAGTACTATGCGGGTTTATACTGAGCATAATAAAGTGATCTGTAGAGAATATTTAATAACCATTTTAACATTAGTGAACCACGACTAATTGTGTCTTGTGTGAAAGTCTTCATTCAACAGCATGTATTTCCTGTGGCTCGTACACAGAATCTGTGTTGCTGCCAGTGTGAAAAGTTCCATTTACCCCAATGTATTTGTTATACTGCCACGGTGTTTCTTGAAAGTTTCTCGTGTGAAAGTGCTCCCAAGCATATGCAGACTTGAAGACTGCAAGTAAATTAACTCACCCTGTACAGAACAGATTCAGAGCTGTCCAAGTGTTTTTCTGGAATATCCAAGGAACTCTTCTCCTCACCTTCAAGCAAAGGTTGCTCAGCCTAGTTGCAATGAGAAATAGTGTTATTGTTGATAATTGTTGTGTTTTGAATTATAATTTACAGTTTAAAAAAATATGGAATATCAACATACTCATGATAATACTTGTATTTTATTGTAATTTTTAGAGATGTCACAATTACAGTTTTGATCAATTCATAAATTTTAACTTCAATGATTCAATTTTGAATTTAGATTCCTTTAAAATTCACAATCTAAGACCCTTCCCATGCACCCAAACTTAGATTAAATATGTTACACAGATTATTATGCAAAAAGAAATAACATGTGAGGTCATTTTATTATTTATTCTTTTTTTTTTCCATACGATGTAAGTTTCAGTCTGATAAGATATTGTTTTCACTACTTCAGTAATTGAGAGTTTCAAATCTTTAGCACATGCTTACTTTTGTTAATTTTATTAATTATCAATATCAGTCAAGATCCAATTTAAAAAGGCTATAATAGGCTTAACAAGGATAGTCATGGCTTGATGATACTTTGGTCTTTGAGGTGTTCTCTTCTGCTAAGTATTAGTTTCAACACACATACACATTAATACAAGTTAAATGTAAAGACTCGGATTGAACATGAGTTCATTAGATTTCTGCACATAAGTATGGAAACCATTTTAAAAGGTATTGACACATTTATCACTATAAATATTTATTTATGGTAAATACAATATACCGAATAAAGGGGAAAAGTTTTCAAGGGATTAAAAGAGAGCAATCTATTTTCTTAAAAAGACAGCCACTAACTCTTTGGCTGGTGAATAAAATTTAAAGTATGAAAGGAGTTCCTTCTCTAAATTGTAATCACATTAGCCTGTGTTTTCCTTTTATCTGTTATTATCTCTCTTTACTGTACCTTCTTCCACTTATGACATTTCTCAAAAATATACCAAACTGACCTGCTGTGTGGACAAACTCTCTTCATTGTGCAAAGTCGAGAGGAGAAGGTCTAGTTTCTCCTTCAACACTTGACACTTGTCGCTGAACTGTTGGTCACCTTGGCCGAGACTAACAGCCGCCGCTCGCATCGTGAAGTCCTTTACCGTCTCGCACAGGACCCTGAAACAGTGACCAAATTAGAGTAGAGACTAAAATATTGTAAAAATAAGTCAACATAAATGCAGTTTTGTGTTGCCTTAACACGCTTTTTCCCTTCTTCATTTTAAAATGCCTTTTCTCTGATAATCTCATGTATTAGAATATATTCCTGTTAAAAAGGGAATATAAGCCAACAAATTAAATTTTTACATCAGGTTTAATGGTTACAATTAATGAAAGAGATATAAATATGTGGGCAAGTAGATTAAATGTCAGACTAATCTAGTCTGGTTTACTAGTTATGGGAAAATTCAGGTTTGAATCTCAACTGAGGCTACCGAGGTTTTTTTCCAAAATAGTTTCCCCCTTCCCCTTAACAAAAATGCAGGTATATTTCCTCTATATGCATCTTCCTCATCCATAACTCACATATGTAATTATATTATGTATAGTTCAAGTGGTCCGACATGTTAGTCCAGTCAGTAGTGTCTGCCTACTGAGCTAAGGGTCCCAGGTTCGATTCTCGGCATGGCCGAAAATTTGTCATTGATGAACATGTGGTTTTACCATTTCACATTGATAAATTGATGGCTGGGGACTTGATCTTGTACCTGTACTAGTCTTAAGTTGGATTATAAGGCATAACAAGCTAAGACAGGCCTAACAAGACGGTAGTGGAAAATATATGGTTTGAATAAAACAGTAATTGATGTAAAAAAATTATGTCTAGTTCAGGTGGGTAGCAAGACCTAACTGCCATGAAAATAGCTAACGGTACCTAGGTATTTGCTAAAATAACTCACTTGGCGGATGCTATGACGACGGAATGTTGGTCAGACTGCAGGATAGTGGTGAGGTGTGACACTACCGAGTCCTCGTATGCCGCCATCGAGAAGGCTGGGTCCGGATGGGACAGTTTGCGTGTCATGGTGATACTTCGCTCGAATGTCATGATACTCCATCTACACACACAGTAGAGTTATTAATATTATTAAAACTAAACTCACTTGCTGTATAATATAATATACTTAGTGGAATAAAGTTTGTTTTGTAAAATAATTCCTTGTGAAAAATGAAGTTTCTGAACTTACAGGTAAATTTCAAATCAGTGTTGAAAATTTACAACTCATTTAACAGTCATAAAGATTAGAATTTTAATTTGGGGGAATGGACAATTTTGGGTGGAAAAGGTTTGAAGAGAATGAAAAACACAAAAGATTATAAATATCTAATCATATAAAATTAATTTTATTTAAATTGGTAATAAATAAAATGATAGAATATTAGGAAAATGGTAAAGCACAAATAAAAGAAAAAAACAAACACTAACACATATTTACACACACTTCAATATTTTGATGCTATAATAGCATCTTCCTCAGGAAGTAGTAGTAATTAGACTAAAGAGGATGTTGTCTTCAGTGATGCCAACTTGAATGGTATGGATGAAAACTTCTCTGGTGGAGTTGAAATTATCTGAATTTTTCTCTATTACTCTATGGTTGGTAGGTGGTGATGGTGTAGCCTCTGGGATGAAATTAACAAGTATTTAGGTTGGGTGAAGCGTATAACTCGAATGGGTAGTAAGATGCAGTGCTAAATAATAATAGGTTGGGTGGTTTTCTAGACTTTATGTTCCATTGATGTGCCAGTTCCCATCTTCTTAACTGAGACATATAACATTGCGTCTTGTTAAATGATTTTAACACCCTGTCAGTGTAACAATCCTCAAAGTTAAGGGTATGAGTGGAGGCGTGTGCTGAAACTAGTTTTTCTGCATTCTTGATTTTTGTGTCATAGCGCTAGGAAATTGGAGGAGATGAGACATTAGAGGAAGCAAGACTGAGATAGTATGGGCATGTAATAAAGATGGAGAAGGAGAGTATACTGAAGAAAATGTTGGAAAGGAAGTATGTAGGAAAAGGACTGCAAGGGCGGCCAAGAAAGAGATGGAAGGAGCAGATAACAGAAAGGTGCAAGTGAGACAAAAATAGAATCAATTTAAGGAGGAAGAATGGTCTAAGTATAGAGAAGATGGAGGCATTTTGCTAAACTGACCTGACCACAAGCTAGAAACAGTTTAATTTGATGATGATGATTATTATTGTTTCAGCAATTCCTACTTTTAAATTAATCTTTACATATTCAGAGCAAATGTACCGCACCTGTCCAACATCTTGGTGGAGGCAGTCTCGTACTTATCCAGGAGTTGCGGAAGATGAGTGTCATCATCACAGGAACTGCCCCAGCCAAGGACTCGTGCTAAGTCATTGCCGGTACCGAGAGGTAGCACACCTAGTTGACACTGCTTCTAGAACCACCACCAGGTCACTGCCTTGATAAACAATTGACACTACTACATGATAAAACTCTTCGTAAGAGAGCTTGTTACTGCTTTTTGACCCACATCCTGTGCTGGGTGAAGCCCACACTTAATTTATTATAGTATAATATAATAAAGTAAAAACAAAAAATAAAATTAGTATTAGAGGTATACGATTCAGTAAAACAGATTACCGATATCAATTGTATAAATAAATGTTCATGTTAGGATTACTTACAATGATTAGTCCCGATTGTATATTTATTAATAACTATTGGGAAATAGTCTTAAGAGTAAATGTAACTAATACAAAAAGATTTTATTTAAGAATCAACAGTTAAATCTTTGATAATCTTATTTTTTGATTAATCTTTGCATAGCCGGTGAAAGCTGGAACTAGATTGTTAGTTTTATTAACGATATGAATTTATATTTCTTTATCGGCTTAAATAATCTTTGCATGGCCCACAACCCAGATACAGTGTGTATATAAGTGGTTTCTTTTTGTTTTGTTTTTTACGATTTTGATCACTAAACACATACCCAGAAAAATTTGCTTTCAATTTTAATTTAAAAAAAATTAATTGGTATAATAATCACTGATTACAATTAATTGCCGATGCACTTATAGTCACCTGATAACGATTCATCGTTATCCACATCGGTACATCCCTAATTATTATTATTATTATTATTAGTAAGATTATTACAAACTATAAAGCAATGTATTTGTAAGAAAAAAGTAAAGTATATTGGTATTACTTGATTAAATTTATTTTCTAAGTTTTGATTCGCCTTTTAACCGAGAGTGACATAAGGTAGTAAATTCTATTAGGGAGTTCGACAAATGTGCATGCGCACTAATTTGAGATGGTTGGTTCTGAGATTTGATTGGTTCTCCTGTGCCTAACATCTCAAGAAGAGCGGACAAAGTAGAGAATAGTTGAACTTCAGCAGAACAGCTTGCACTGATTGAGTGGAAATCTTGTGTTTGACTTAGAGGGTGTCACGTGACCATTTTTATGTTATTATTATTATTATTATTAGCACCGCGTCTTACTACCCATTCGGGTTATACGCACTTACGCTAATGTGTAATGGTAGGGTGATTGTGAGATGAAATGGAGGACCTACAGTTTAACGTGGAATCCGAACCACGGTGGAGGCCTGGCATTCCCCACATTCACAAGATGTCTTGTCAGAGGTGAAGGAAGGGTTTGGTAATCAGATAAATCTTTGCCGGGACCGAGGATCGAACCCCGGCCGCCAGCATAGAAGTCTGACACCTTACCCCTAGACCACCAGGTCACCGACCATTTTTCTGTTCTGTGTTAGTTTTTCAGCGAACATGTGAATCCACAGTAAGGGTTAGAAATAGGTTTTTATAATGGCTGGTGGAGAGACAAATAGTTGGGAGTCACGTGACTCGTTCTTGGTCTACTAGTGAAAGTGCTTGAAATGAAACATTTAGAGAAGGATAGAAATAGCTACTATACCCAGTGGCATATTCTCTGGTTATGCCAGTCCTGCGCCGCATACCCATAATGATATAAACTAGTTTTTTGTTTAATTCATTGCTGTCTGTGTGAATTGTGTAGATACTAATGTTTAGATTGTTAATAAATATACATGTAATGAACTATTAATTTTTAAACTAATATTGGTTCATATTCCAAGAATATTGTGTTTTAAGTAATTCTTCCTCCAAAAGGTTCTACTTAGCAAAATAGGAAATTATGGCTTGCTGCTTGAAAAACGCAAGGTAAGCTAGGGAGGCTCTAATGACCTTGCCCAATGTCTAGGGGGTGGCAACACATTCCTTTCTGCTCGCCCATAAGTAATTGGCCAATGAGCTTGGGTTTACACAACCCAGGTCATGCTGTTTTTGTGAAGCAAGCTAATCAATTGCCAAATATTGAAAAAAGATTCAACATCACAATGTATATTTATTAAGCTAATTTAGTATAGTTTAAGTAAAAATACATAATATATATATATATATATATATATAAAATTAATTGTAAAATAAAAGTATACGTAACCAGCTTTAAATTATACCCTAATTAAATACATTGATTTATATTTAGTTATTCTAGTCACATGTATTATCATGTATGTGGCAAACACATTTAACCATTCTTTCAAAGTCAGGCATTTCAGCACTGATAGTGGGGAAAGGGGGGAGGGGGGGTTGCAAGGTGGGTGACGAGGCTACTTTAACCGTAGTTGACGGTAATTCTTCTTTTTCTTTAGAGGAAAGGACCATTTTAAGTGTTCTTGTAATTTTTGTTTTACATTAACGACTTATTAGTAATTGTGATTTTATATAATTATACATCAAAGAGTTCTAAAAGTCAGGAGTGTGATTTCACCACTTCAAGATGATTTAGAAGGAAAAGGTAAAATAAAATATATTTTCATATAATTTACTTAATCAGTGGCGCACCCAGCCATTTACTTTGGAGGGGAGGCATTCAATCAAGACTGTAGCAAGAATGACATTTTGATGGTAAAAGCGGGTTTGTGGTTGCACAGCCTCCTAAGCCCTGAAGGCCGAGAATATTTATGAATATTAAATGCTTTTATAAATCATTTAGAGTAGTTTTATAGTAATTAAGAGATTTAAATAATACAAATGGTATTGAAGCTATTATTTGTATGTTTTTTTTCGATTGTTAATTTTGTGTGTAACGGTGAACCTTTTGAATATTAGCTTAAGTCTGAAGCCTGGTCTTAAAATGTAGCATATACATTTGACACATCTTATTAATATTATTTAAATTTATATTAACATTATTTGTGGTGTTGGGGAAAGATGGGGGGAGAGGGGGGTCAAATACCCTGTATGCCCCTCTCCCCATTGGGGGCACCACTGCTTACAGCAAAAGATATGTGTAAATATCTTAGCACTAAACCAATGATGTAGCGATAGAGTATTAATAATCTCTCCTATGTTAGTCAGAGTTTACGCATCTAAATAGCTTCTGGAGAATACATTCTCAAGTTGGGAGACTCGTTGTTTCTTGCAGCATTGTGTGAGAGAAGTTGGCTTTAAGAAATAGTTTTAATTGCAACGTGAGTTGGACAATCCACCCGATGTATCCCTTCATTTTACTCTTATTATGATTGTTTGCTTTGAGTATTGCTAGCTGTGTGCTTTTAATTACACTGGGCTAATTAAATAGGATCTGTCTCTCTTATGTATTCAGAAATGTGCCCATACCACTCTTAGCCCCGACATTAATATTTACTTAAATGTCTAACCATGTAGATATCATTACAATTTGAGGAACCGCCTATGTGGTCTAATGGTAATAGGTTCTGGCTACGGACCCAGAGGTCCTGGGTTTGATTCCCGACGCATCCAGATTATCTGGGAAGCAGTGGGTCTGAAATGGGTTAGATTTAGCCTAAGGTAAATAAGTAAGGAGCTACTTGAATAAAATAGTAGTGGCTCTGATATAGAAAGCCGAGCTTAATGGCTGGAGTCATCGTTGTGCTGACCACATGACACCCTCTATCCGTAAGAGTTGGCACCAATTCGCCAAACAGTTTGGCAGCCACTTGGTTGGTATAACCTGAATGCAGGCTGACACCATGGAGTTACTTTTATTACATTTTGAATGGATGGTAATCATCGTTATGGATAAAAAAAAAAAAAAGAGCGAATATGGGAGTGGGGGGGTCAAAATTTCTTAAGATAGCATATGGTTAAGGGAAAATAATAAATTTTCGAGGACCATTGTTCTATAGGGACACATCTTAAAATATATCCTTTGAAATAATCCCTTGGCATTCTTGGACAACAGTGGTTGAGGGTCCTCGGCCCCCAACTCTCCTCCGTAACTTTTAGAGTACAGCATACCTATTAATTTTTCTAAGAATACACCACTAACTCTACCATATTTCACGGTGTGTTAAAATAAAAGAGGAAGGGGGGAGGCACTATTGCAAGGTCGACCATTTGAGTGCAGTTGTCAGTTTGTTGTTACTTGTTAGCCGTACAGGGAGGCAACCCAGAAAGAAGAGAGATTACAAGGGGTGTCAAGTCTAGAGAACATTTAAGGGCTGTCAAACCTAGATAACATTCAAGGGGTGTCAAGCCTAGATAATATTTAAGGTATGTCAAACCTAAATAACATTTAAGGGGTGTCAAACCTAGATACCCAAACATAAAGAATTTAAGGGGTGTCAAGCTTAGAGAACATTTAAAGGGGTCAATAACTAATTTTATCATCCATTATGTTGTGCTATTTTATTAAACTTATTGTTGTATAATATGAAAGTGGGAGAGGTATGAGCAAGACTAGTAATATTACTCAGTATACAGCCAGTCCCTGTGATGTATGGAGTGACAATGTCACTTGTAGAGTAAGTTGGTGGGCTTGGCAAACTGATAAGCAAGAGTACCTTCCGGCTCAGTGAGGAAAGCAGCAGGAAACTACTGCACTCCTAATTTACCTAGTAAGCCTTTTCAGTGCTACCTAGGTTTTCAGCTGAGAGTGGAATTGTTTAGGATCCAACCAAACTTTGGCTTGAGAACTAATCATAACACAAACAAAAGTAGGCCTTGCATGTTAGAAAATGAGAACTACACTTTGAGAAAATAGAATCGATGAAAGCATCAAAATATGACCTTGTTTATAAATCAACCCATTATTTCATCCTTTATAATTTTAATATTGATAATATTATTATTATTAATAATAATAATAATAATAATAATAATAATCATAATAATGTTTTAATTTAAAGAAATATAATCTCTACATTGCCCAGTTAAACATTCTCTATGCAATTTTTAATTTCTTCCAAAAACTTATCATAAAATTTACAAAAATTGATTTAGGTGAAACTCGTCTAGAAAATTGGATTAAAAGTTCCTCTTAATTTCCTGAAATTTCGTTTTAAATTAAGTCTTTTTTTATTAATACCAGCTCAAATAACAATGTTTTGAAGTAATTTTTTGCCTTTTCCGTAATTGAATATAAAACCACATTTTCAATAGGAATATACTAATTTAGATTATTTTATCAAAAATGTAAGAAAAATCTACTATTTGATCTGTACTATTCAATATTTGTTCAAAAGTTTTATTTTAGATTTGATAAATAATCATATTCGCACACCCCTAAAGAATGTATTGTAGAAACTAGTTGTATAACCTACATTCAGTATATTGATATTTTATCTCCAGTTAACATACATGTATATCAAGTAAATCTGTACATACATGCATGTTCAGTCGATCTATCTCTGAGAGTACCCAGCCCACTGAACCATCACCACTACAAACTAGAATACGGAATGGATCGAAGTGTCGGAACAGCCTCAACCTGGAAAACACCAATATTTATACAGAATTAAAAAATATATATACTACTAACATTTTGGTGAATTTATTAAATATTTTTTTATTGTGTACAAGATTACTGATTAAAAGCAAAGCTTTGAAAAAAAACATTGATTTCAAATGATATTTTTGCTTCAAAAAATAATTTCTACTTTTGACAATTATTATTATTATGAAGTTTCAATAATAAACATGTTGACATTTAATATACACATATTTTATGTTCAATTATTGTCATTCCATGTGGTTATGTTAATTCCAGTTGATGTTCAAATTATAACAATCCGTAGTTATTGAAATGCATATTGGGATAATAACTTGATTTATCAGATAAAGTTAGGCTGAAATAACACTTTTTCGATAAAGTATTTTGTAAATTTTATTTAGTGGCTATAATTATATGTAAAACACAATATAAAAACAATAATAAATAACATGAACTTTAATTTGACATCGAAAATATTCAATATATTCAATTCTGTTTTATTTTGAATAAAAAATTGACCTTGGCACAAACCCAATCAATTACCATTCACACCAGGCCTGGCCAACCCAAATCGTTCTGTGGGCCACTTTGACTAACTTCACTTTTCTGCAGGCCACACATACAATAAAACAAAACAATATAATATGAAATGCCATAAACATGTATTTTACTCACTAATTTTATTATATCATCATTATTACCGTCCCTGGCCAATTTACTAGTTCACAAATGAGCTCAGGTTGAGTGAACTGTCAGCATCTAAGCTAGTTACACATAATAACTTACCCGAGGCCTGGTCCGGTGCTGATGAGATCAAACACTTGCGCCGGGTTGAGCAGCTGCTTGAAGCGACGTAGGAACTTGACGCCCTGATTGTCGCCAGACTTAGAATTAACGAACACAAGAAGAGGGGAGCAGCCCTGCGGCCTCACTGCCTCCCACGCCTCATCACTGCCTGAAAGAATACAATACCATATCTACTTGGGTGTCTACTCCAAAGTCAAAAAGGTGTAATTCTCTAACACTAGCTCATGAAAGTATTGTTTTTATACTATTTGGATCTAGGAATCCTCGATGGCTCACATTTTTTGAGCTTAGCATTTAAATTATAATATATACTAAAGTTCTGTTTGAGCTTAACAGCTTTATATGCTTGCCTATTTTTAGCTTCTTGTTACATCTATTTATGTATTCCACTAAATGAGTGGCAATGGATGACTCGTTTAATCCTCTCCCTACTTGTCTGGGATGTTGTTTGTGAAATGTTTGATTAGGGTGAGCTAAGGTGGCAGGGATAAAGAAAGTTTGGAAAGGGAATTTCTTTGTCGGGTTGGTGTAAAACAAATGGAAATAGTTTGGTGCAAGATTGTGTCAATTACAACTTAGTGTTAAATTTTACTATGTGAATTATTATGTAAATACTGTCTGTGTTTTACTCGTTTCTGTTGAAGAAGGGGAGTGATGTACCTTTAAAATTACATAATTATGAGTGATTGTAAACATCAAGGACTACAGTTTTCTAATAAGTGTGTAGGCCTTGGCCGTCTATCCTCCTTTCAATGTTAATTTAATATAGCCATTTGGCACCAGTTTTCCTTAGTTTACATATGTAAGAATATTAAAAGAGATTTGAGCATTTGAATAGTTATCATATTTGAGATTAAAAAATATGATTAAGTGTATATACTTTCAGATTATAAATATTAAATTATTATATAGGTTTTAGTCTTAACATATTATTGATAAGCCTGTACAAAGATTTAAAGTTTTGAATCCAAATCTAGCTAGAGTTTATATATTATTCAAAATTCCGGTTCTTGGTAAATGAAAGACTCAAATTTTAAATTCAAATAAATCCTAGATTTGTAATTTAATCGAGTGTGATTCAAAATTAAAGTTTCAACTAAACATTTGAATAATTTAACTGTTAAAAGACAGTAGCCTTGTAAACACTTTCTGCTCAGTTGCATTTCATCTCTAATAGGTCTAGTTACATTGTGTAATGTAACAGATGAGGTCCTGCTGAACTAGTAGTTAGTAAGCCAAGTAAATGATTCCACTCCGCAAACACCATATTGAATGTAGTCCAATAATGAGCAAGCTTCCTTTAGAGTATAGAGTTGCCAATTATTTCTACTAGAAAGATACACTCCTCATTAATTGGTTAAGAGAACATAGCAATTAAGGGGAAGCCAACACTATTCAAGTGGAAAACCGATATAGTTTTCAGAGAGAAGTTCTCTCTCCAAAGATTCAGTGAACAATATAAACATGGTTCAAACACCATGCACAGACATGGTACTCGAACATTGTGTACGACATAGAATAGTTTGTCATGCGAGTGTCAAACTTAGACTCGTTATTAACGCATGGGTTACTGAGATGACGGTCTCCATGCTTCCTAAGTTTTTATTAGTATAGCTCAAACACCATGACATTTAATGTAGCTGTTACTGTTAATTCCATAAATCATGTTGATATACATAATCACTGGATTGTATGTATAATAAAAGTCAACAGTTATGGTGAATGTGATACATTTTTCATGTTGTAGTCAAATAATTCACATCAACATATATAATAACCAGCACTCTCTGGTTAAAGTGATCAATCTCACATTTGTGCAAGTTTGAACCTGTCTTGAGTCTGTTGTGTTATCAATTAGGGTCCATCTTTTATTGATTGTGGATATGTGCCATGTGGTGTTATCTTGATATGGAATCTGTCCAAGCTAAGCTAAGATAACCTAACCTTCAAAATACTATAATTTATCACTTCAGTCAAATAGGTTTGTTATGTAAAATAACAGGTTAAAATAATACATTGCATGTATTTAATCACATTAACCACTAATATAGGATACCTTGGAAAATAGCTGGTCATTATGCATTATAAATGATTTATTAAATTTAACAGTAATATATCCATTATGTAGAGGAGAAGCGAGGTTCAATAAATGACAATAAAATCAATTTCTATATGTATTATGAGCTGAATCCCGGCTGTCAATTTATCACTATGGAAGGGTAGACCCAAATTTCACCAACAATAAGTTGAATTGAACCAAGGACCCTTAACTTGGTAGAAAAACATTATATCGACTGAGCTAAGGTGTTGGATAGTTTCAAAACTAAATAAAATATTTGCAAAAAAAATTCTATATATTTCAAATTTAATTTAAATTTGGGACCATGCATTCATAAAAGTGTTTATTAATTTTCTTGAAATAATAAAACAACAAGCGTCAGTTATGAGTGATTTGAACTATTTTAAAGTGGGTGACCTGGTGGTCTAGGGGTAAGGTGTCAGACTTCTGTGCTGGCGGCCAAGGTTCGATCCTCGGTTCCGGCAAAGATTTATCTGATTTCCAAACCCTTCCTACACCTCTGACAAGACATTTTGTGAATGTGTGGAATGCCAGGTCGCCACCGTGGTTCGGATTCCACATTAAACTGTAGGTCCTCCATTTCATCTCACAATTACCCTACCATTACACATTAGCGTAAGTGCGTATAACCCGAACGGGTAGTAAGACGCGGTGCTAATAATAATAACTATTTAAACTAAAGGAATAGGACAAGACGGATACATATTGAAGGAATAAATAAGAACTCCCCTGAAGAAGATATGGAATATCGAAATTTAGACAGATATCTATGAGGTCAGTTAATGTTTTAAAGCTGGCCCTTGAGTCAAAATCTACTATACTATATATGTAGATGAAACATTGTTGGAGGAGGGGCAAGGGGGTGCGCGACTGGAAACTCACCGACGCTGTGTAAGGCAGTGGGGGGGACGACACTGACCCGACTGGGGCCAAGGGGGCAGCCGACAGGATGACTGGGCCTACATGCCGTGTGGACCGTAGCTCGACACCACAGGCACCGCCAGTCTTGTAGCCTGTAACAACACAATTCCGTCAGTTCCTGCCTTTCCAGAGGTACAATGGCTAGATATAATAGAACTTTTGTTCAAGAAGGCTCTTTTAGAAAATACAAAATAAATTTTTTGCGCTCTGGGCGATTTTTTACAAAACAGTTTTCACTCTTCCAAAATGCAAATGTGAATACACTTCCTTTAAATTAGACCTTACCCATTAGTGTAATCAGTACATGTGTGTACAACCTAAGCAGGTGGTAAAACGCGGTGCTAAAAAACAGTTGAATATGCACACCAAAAATGTGCAATGTTTGACAGCAATTATGTCATCAGTTGTTTTCTCACATGAAATGGAACCCAAAAGCCGAAATATCTTGGCTTAGGAACACATGTTTGTCAACAATTATATAAGTGACTTTGAAATAAGATTAAAAGGTTTAAAAATTTCAGTACAAAAATATAGGGATATTCTTATTATTTTATGTTATTCTTTTTTTTTTGTAACACTAACGTACAAAGTTTGAATTCTTTTTACTTCTTTATCACTATTTCAAGAGCATCATTAATGTGTAATAACAGGAAAAATATTAGCAACCAAATTTTTTTTACAATTTCACAACTGGAATATTTTACTAGTTACTATGGAATGTATGAATTAACATTATTGCTTCAATTGAAGCCTGCCCGTCAAGAATCAAGTTGTAAAACCAGAGATTTGATGACACTGACCTCAGGACTGATCCACAAGTTTTATCACAGACAACGCATTTCGCCGACACTGGTAGATTTCCCTCCATCCACTGGTGCGGCATAGTAATGTTCTGCAACACAATCGGAATAACCCTTTTTAATATTATTATGTTTTTCACCCCATTTTATTAGAAATCAACCATTTGATATAAATTATATTACAAATTTATAAATTTAATGGTGTATTAACCGTCTAGTTAGTTCATATTGTTGGATATATATATAAAATTCCACATTCCTATCATTACATTACAGTGTTTCCATATCATTTTCATAATTTATTTTAGCACTGCACCTTACAGCCTATATAGTTATACACAAATGTACTAATTATGCTAATGCGTTAGGTATGAGGAAGGTTGAATTTATAAGAAATATAACTGCATTTGTGTGGAGGTAGAGTGAATAACCATTTAGTAAAACACACATTCAGTACACCCGGCCAGGATTTGAAACCTGATCTTCCAGTCATTGACAGTTCAGAGACGCCTTAGACAATGCAGCCACCAAACATGTTATAGAAGAGTTGCAGAATGACATGTACTATGGAAAAGAAGATGAAATGTACTAACCCCGTGTTCATCCTCAATGATATCTTTGCCAACGCTGGATAATGTGGTCCACTTACAGTTGCTTATTGCTTTCACAGCGCACCTCTTGTGCACTTTACACTTACAGACCTCACAGCTCAAGCCATGTGAAGTTACCCCTGTAACATGCAGAAAGAACCATCATAAACAAGGGTATGGAAGCACATATATTTTACATTTTATAGGTGAGCAACTTGCCAATCAGAGTGCAGGGCGTTACCCATGTACTGTACTTAACACATTATCGCCAGAAGTGATAAAGTGTTTTAATTGTATTTCAAATGTAGCATACATTTATTATCACACTTCACACCTCAGTCTTGTTTTGTTATTATTATTAGCACCACGTCTTACTACCCGTTCGGGTTATACGCACTTATGCTAATGTGTAATGGTAGGGTGATTGTGAGATGAAATGAAGGACCTACAGTTTAACGTGGAATCCGAACCACGGTGGCGGCCTGGCATTCCACACATTCACAAGATATCTTGTCAGAGGTGTAGGAAGGGTTTAGAAATCAGATAAATCTGTGCCAGGACCGAGGATTGAACCCCGGCCGCCAGCACAGAAGTCTGACACCTTACCCCTAGACCACCAGGTTACCCCTTGTTTTGTTAAGCCCATAAAATTCACATGTAGAATTTCAGGGTGGCCACAAAAAAAATCCTCGACTTCCCCCGATTCAAAAATCCAAATTTCCCAAACTAAAACGCATATTGAAATTATTAAGATATTAAAAAATATATTAAAATAAGTTAGCTTACATCCATTACTGTTTCCAGCCTGTGGCAGTTTTTTATTCAAGCTATATATTTATCCCTACTGGCCTGATAGGCCTTTCGTAGCTTCATATGCCTTATAATACAACTTAGGACTAGGACAGGAACAACATCCAGTTCCTGGCTGTTAATTCATCACTGTGAAATACTAAAGCCACATTTCATCAGTGATACATCTTTCGGCCATGCCAGGAATCCAACCCGGGACCTTTAGCTTAGTGATAGATATAATACCGACTGAGCTAAGGTGTCAGACTTTATATGTAAAATAAACTTTAGGCTAATCATACATGTATATCATACAATACTTATGTCAGTGTATGTATGTGTTTACTAAAACAAAAGTTAGCTTAACTTATATAAATACAGGCTGGTTACAAAACTTTTATTACAAAATTTTTCCACATTTCCAAGGTTTTCACTGGCAGTGTTCCCTTATGAATATGATTTTTATGTCTAGTACATAGACCAATTATTTTTTTAATGGTAGGAGCTACTAAACATAAACCTTAATATAAGTTAGTCTTAGGTGTTATTTGTGGCCTATGTGCTACAAAAAAGCAACCGTGTACAAAATATTATTTTGGAACGACATCTACGCCATGACTTTTAATGACATGTAGACAGATAAAAACCATATCTCTGACTTTTGTTTTAGTGTTAAGGTGATTTGTCCAACAAGCGTCTCCTAGAATGAATAGGCTATAACATTTTGATGGGGAATTTTTTAACATGGTTGAAAGGGGGGTGTTGTGAAGGGGGTTAGGGGGGATGGTCAGGCGAAGTGGGAAAGTAAGCTGGGATTGTCAGCCCTTTGTTCCTAACAATGTTGTCATAGCACTACCTCTTTTTTTTACCGCTGAGTAACTTCACTGTTATTTAGTAATTTAGAAAATGTAGGGTCACTGCATGGCTCACGCAGAAGCTGTGGCTTGAGTTTGAATCCTGGCTACTAATATTCATAGACTATTAATAGTTAAAAATAATTAACTTATTACATGTATCGCAAAGTATTTATATTACCGAATACTATTAGGCCTATATTTACAAAATGTGTTCTTAGAAGAAAAAAATATGTATTACTAAGCAATTTAATGAAATAAATTGAGTGATGAAAGTTTAAGGGGTCTTTTATTATTCTTTTACCATAGAGTTTTACTATCCGTTAGGGGTATACTCACATGTACTAATTATGCTAATTATTTGGGGATTAGGAAAGCTGAATTTAGAGGAAGTGCACTTGCCTTTGTGTAGAGAGAGTGGGAAACAATTTAAAATAAAACTACCCTCAGCACAACCGACCGAGATGGAGCCCCGATCTCCTTGTCTTTAACGGACTAGTCCACGATGAGAGTGACGCCTTAGAGACCACGTGAGCACCGGAGCAGGTATAGGAGTTTTTTATTTGTAGTAAAAAAGTATCACTTTTCATTATTATTATTATTTTTATTATAGTTAACAAAGCTCATGATAGGCACCTTACAAACTGGCCGACAAGCTGTAAAAATGTTGGAATGCTCGAGTAGATACTTTAGAGCAACAAAAGTTAAACAAATGGACATTAGGAGCACCTTTTAGAAAATATGAACAAATTGTTTGCAGCCAACAATGACAATATTTTACATTATTTTCCTGTTATTTATAAATAGTGACTATCTTTGTATTAATATTATCACAGTTCACCATTGTTTCTTTTATTTTTACCCTTGAAGATGCTTCAAAAATTAATTTCTAATCAAATCAAGTTGGTTTGTTTTACGTGCGCGTTATTTTAATACAAAATCTTTTCTCCCATACAGTTCATTATTTAGAACAACATTCAATCCCCATTCGAGATTTTATCAATAATACATCTATGACCATACCGAGAATGGAACTCAGGACACCTCGCCTGGTTGGCACATGTACCACCAACTGTAGTAAAGGGTTGAATATATGCTAGGTGATTTGTTAAAGATCCGAGCTACAACCTGATTACTAACAGTGACAGTATGATGAGTGTAATAATCCTTAGAGTGATCAACCCCCTAGTGAGGGTAACAGGTTTCTTCAGTCAAAAGTAAATAAATGGTATGTTAGTGTATTTATTGTACCTGCACATAAAATATACTTTGAAACATTTAATATTGTCTCGGTAATTGCAACACAATCCAGTCTAATGAACTATACAAACGAAGAAGTATATTATTAATTTTGATGTGAATGATAAGAGCGGACATGTCTCTTCAGTGTTCAACATCACAACTGTCTAAGATTGACATGCTTTTCAAGACGAGATATGGTGTCAATCAAGATGAGCACTCGGCAACTTAAAAACGCCACCATATACATAGATTAATATTGACTTCAATTCTTGCAGGCAATGTCCACCACAATTATTACAACCACCATAAAATGACTGTTTTTCCCACACTAGTGTAAATATACTTATGGCATGATATTTATATTTAGACTTTTGAAGCTGAGGGACAATGTTAATTTTCATAAATTGGGGAAATAAAAACTGTCTATAATTAGTTTTTTAGTATATATTGCATTCACTAGATACATCAGTGAATGTTTTATAATAAATTATGGGTGCTTATTTCGTATAAATAATTATGTTCATTTTTAAGCTACATAATTGCAACTCCACTGGTTAGAAAAGTTTTAATGGGAAAACCAATGAGATAGAAAGAGACATAAATGAGGGATTTAAAACTACTCGTCCCCACTCTCACCCAAAATAGTAGAGCTCTCTATCTCGAATTGAATAAAAAAATGTCAACCTCGCACACCCCTAAATAATAATAGTAAATATAGGTTGGTGGTTTTGTTTATGCTAATAATATTAATAAGAGTGTGAATAATCAATTATAAACCTTTCTAAAAACATTTACTCATAGATATCAACAACTTTTTGTACCAGCTAAGCTAATATGGTCTCTCACACACACACACCTATCTCTCTCTCTCTCACACACACACACACAGTTTTATCGTCCTAGCTACAACCTGATTTACGATGACTAATATCAGGGTTCAAAACTCGCCGAATGTTTCGAGATCATTTTGTCTAAATGATTTTCCACTTTATCTCCCCGCAAATGTAGATACACTTTCTTTAAATTCAACATTTCTCATACAATACCTAAAGTGTGAACATGAAGTTAGTTAGTAAGGATATTGAGAAGTGAAGAAATGAAAATGTAGTAGACATTTCAGTCAAGACCTCTATAACTATGTTAAAAAAAAATTTTTGTTTTAATTTGTGGAAATAATTTTTACTTTCTCGCATCCCTCAAAGAGAGTATTATTATCATAAAACCAAAAATACTTGAAATTTTGACAAATTTCAACGTTTCATAACCCTCTGAAACCAAAAAAGTGATTTTTGCAATGCCGCCTGTCTGTGTGTTTGTATCAATACATAGAGCCTAAAACATTTCACTGATGAGGCTGAAACTTGATATCTAAGGTTATGATAGGATTCTCCAGACAGGTTTTTGGAATAAGATACTCAAACCTAAAATTAAGGGTAGTTTACTCATCGACATTGCCTACTTGGCAAATTTGAAGCAATTTTATGAAGCGGAGTGAATCTTAGCTTAATGCATCAAACATGAAATATGTGGCCTCATCTGACTACCCTTCTCCCCTTTCGCTGTGTCAGAAGGATACAAACTCAACTCGCCATTCGGTAAGACCGACAGGTTGACTTTTCAGTGATAGAGATTCAAATACAACCATTACTCCTGCTGATGACTAGTGAACTAAGGCACTAGACCAATGGTTTCAACCTGGGGGTCACGACCCCATTCAGGATTGTGGTATTTATCGGGTGGAATCACATTGCTTGTTGAGATTATAGTGTTATGTTTACTTTTAAAATTGATTAATACTATAGGAAGATGCAAAATTCAAATACAGTAAAAACAGTTTAGTTACTAAATAAGTTTCTTTTGGTTACTTAACTCAGGCAGTTGCTTGTCGACTTAGTTTGCTGTAGGAGTCTCGTGTTTAGGCAAGTGGCGCTTCTATCATAGCTTTCAAATACCCACTAGGCTCGTTGATTCACTTTTGAAACATCTTAGTCGCATTCATATAAATAATATAGCATAATATAGTTTATAGGGATTAAATCAAACATGTGGGTTTAACAGCATGCTAGTTTGGTTTAAGTG
Organism: Timema monikensis; assembly: GCA_902151445.1. Taxonomy (NCBI): domain Eukaryota; kingdom Metazoa; phylum Arthropoda; class Insecta; order Phasmatodea; family Timematidae; genus Timema; species Timema monikensis. The sequence continues at coordinate 149,680 of CABFVZ010001265.1, forward strand.
ATGAGGTCAGGATTCATATTCTGACAGGGTTCTGTGATTGATTTTCCCTATATAATTTTACACTCTCCCTCCTCACAACTTTGGGTACACTTAAGCTTAATTCAACCTTTTCCATCCCTAACACATTCACGAAATTAGTACACATGTTTATAACCCAAACAGGTAGTAAGATGCGGTGCTAAAATTTGGATAAGCTTGATTAGTAAGAATATTAGAAAATTAAAAGTTGAAGGCTATCAAGGGGTCATGATGGTCTCAAAGACATAAATTAATGTTAAACTCGGCAAAAGGTTGGAAACCAGTGAACTAAGCTCGCATTTCACCCACAGGTTATCCATCGTTGCTTCTCCTATCACATAGAAAAAGAAATGATTGCTTTTACATAATTAAATAAGTTATACCTGATGAAGGAAAGCTAAGGAAAATGCATTACAGAAATATGTAAGTTTAATGACTAAGTTTATTAAAAGGTAAAAAAAATATATATAATTACATGAGAGTGACAAGGTTTGAATTTAATTAATCAATGATAACCGTATTCCGTTATCGAGGTAGAAAAGATTAGGTTAGACAAATAGGTATTATTTTTTGTCCACAAGGAACCGACAGTCGTTAGATAGAACATTTTGTTTAGTTAAATAACTATAAATAGGGATATTAGTTTGAATCATCTGCCACAACTCGGCAACAGTAAAAAAGAGGAATTAAGTTTTAGGCAACATAAAAAAAGGACAATCTAGCCAGGCTAATACCTGAGAGGTCTAATCGTGAATAGTAGTGAAACAATTGAAAATAGAAACATAACATCAAATCCTATATTTTTAGAGTTACCAAGAAGAATATAATTTAAGATAATTAGCTTGTATTAACCCACATGAAGAGTTATGATAAAACCCAAGAAAAATATCCTATAAGAGGAGCTTCCATTTTACAAATAATAGATGGCTAACGATCAGAAATCTACTATGGCCGGTCTTTTCCTAATGAATCCCGCCAGAGCAATCAATAGTAAATTTATACATTTACCAATTGCTAGGGCATACAATAGCTAATACAAACTAGATTGAAAGCTATGATAAATATGGCGCCTAAAGGGGCTGAAAGAAAGCATTATCCTCGGGGCCACTACTTCAATATAGTAAGGCTCCCACAGGTTGCGCACCGTAAATAGCTACACAAACAAGGCTGTAATCGTGACTGAAACTAGTCAATGACCTAAGTCCAAGAAGAAAATATTAGATGATCTGATCGTTGGCATAAAAAGATTTTAAACGAGATCATACCGTTTAGAGTGTCATGAAAATATAACAATGTCTTAAGGACTTAGGAAAGGTAATCAAATTCACGAACCCAGTATACTCAATCACCTGGTCCTATACATATGTAGAGCATAGAGACCTCGTATTTAAACTATGCCTTATGAGCATAGGGAAATAATTGTCAGTCAATCTGACTAAAGAAACTATACCTGATGGACATAGAAAATAATGTTAGACATCTTGACTTAATAAATCATGTCTGATGGACATAGATAGAAACATCAGACATTCTGACATGATACTTAATATTTCTCAGAAGAGACTTCCTCTGCGACGTGGCAGTGAGTTCGATGTCTGACACATTGTGGCCATTGGTAGTCTTTGGTGCTGAAAGCGTACCTTTAGTGAGGTGATAATACATGGCACTACTTGGAAGAGAAATTTGCAAAACCTCGAGATGTCCATCCAAATCTTAACATACTGATTTGGCTGCACTCTAGTATACAAGCAGTAAGTTAAGAAGATTCCATCCGGCTGCCCTCTACCAGAAGTGTGACGAAGCTTTTACGTCAAGTGTTCCTCTGTTAAACCTCAAGTCAGCCATTTGTGGATATGATTCAGGTTTTTTCCTTAAAGGTATTTATTTAAAATATGTCCGAATGGATACCATTCTGAGTGGATATAATTCAGTTTTTTTATACAATTTAGGTGGATACAATTCCAGATTTTGTGGATATAATTCAGGATTCAGGATTCTGTTGATATAATTCAGGTGGATACAATTTAGGATTTTGTGGATATAATTCAGGTGGATAAAATTCAGGATTTTCACAAAAGCAGTTTATTACAAAACTGTTGGAATGGATACTATTCCGAGTGGATATAATTCAGATGGATACAATTCAGGATTTTCACAAAAGCTGTTTATTATTATTATTATTATTATTAGCACCGCGTCTTACTACCCGTTCGGGTTATACACAAGCAGTTTATTACAAAACTGTTGTAATGGATACTATTCCGAGTGGATACAATTCAGCTCCCCTTGTTAGCCTGGCTCCTGTAGTATTTAACAATATTGGATTAAGAGTCACTGATAACCAGGTACCGGGATCAAACAATAACAGATTATGTACCACTGGTAACCAGGCCCCAGGACATAAAACAATAGAATATTATGAACCAGTGGCAGCAAAGCCCCAGTACATAAAAATAATATTATGAACCAGTGCTAACAAGGCTCTGGAACATAAAAATAATATTATGAACCAGTACTAACAAGGCCCCGAGACATAAAAATAATATTATGAACCAGTGGTAACAAGGCCCTGGGACTTAAAATAGAATATTATAAACCACTGGTAACAAGGCCCTGGGACATAAAATAGAATATTATAAGCCACTGGTAACAAGGCCCCGGTACATAAAAATAATATTATGAACCAGTGCTAACAAGGCCCTGGAACATAAAAATAATATTATGAACCAGTACTAACAAGGCTCCGAGACATAAAAAATAATATTATGAACCAGTGGTAACAAGGCCCTGGGACATAAAATAGAATATTATAAACCACTGGTAACAAGGCCCCAGTAATTAAAACAATCAAATATTATGAACCTTTGGTCAAAAAGCCCTGGGACATAAAAAAAAAAAGAATAATATTAACATCTGATAACAAGGCCCCAGGACATCAAATAAAGGAGTATTATCAACAAGGCCCCGGAACAACAAAGATTAGTGGGTTCCGAGCGGTAGCTGTGATTCAAACTAAGATTTTTAGTGGATAAGTTCAATGTATGATTTAGACCCTGATTTTAATAGGAAGATCATTCATTATATTTAGCAACTAGAAAAGTTACAAGAAATGGGTTCACTTATTCATAAGTCAAATAATATACACAGAGTTACCTTTGATAAAGGCCTATACTATAATATTTACATAAATTATAGTCTTCACTGACTAAACTGACCACACTTTTATATAGTCAGTGCGCATGGATAAAAGATCATGAGCGAGGGACAAATCCTGGATTGCTCCGTGCTAGAACATTGACACGCTAAGATCCCGGGTTCAATTTTATTAGTGTGTCCAAGTGTCATTTTTCAACAAATTTAAATTAATTAGAATGTATTCTCCTCCATACAGACATTCCCATGATTAAAATGATTTAGAGCTTGTGAGTTGATATTCATTAGTAATTATTTAAGGAAGCTGTATTCCAAACCAAAACGCATTGTGGTGAATTTAAATGTATGATATTGTTCCTTACCAACTACAACAAGTAGGGAGTTACTATGTCTTTAGTAAACAATATATACACATTTATCTCCTACATTTGGCATGAGTTTATTATGTACCTGGAAACATCGTAGATCAAATCTTTGTTTTTAAGTTTATATCAATTCTTGTTCGATTTCGCCTTTTTTGGTCTTAATGCAAGTTGCTTTTTAGGGTTGAACTTAGTGATGTTCAATAAACATGCAAAATCAATTTACTTTTTAAAAAATACATAAAGAAATGCAGTACCCATGTGGCATTAGATATATTTTTAACACTTTTTAAGTTTTTTATGTACTATTTAATGTTCAATTTACAACCAGTAATAAAAGGGAAACTCATATATTTTTATACATTCATGAAGTTAATTGTAATATTCATATAAACGATAGGTTTAAAATCAAGATGCATTTTAATGTACCAAGAGATGAGTTTCTTTGACTTTTTGAGTTGAAGAACAAAACTAACACAGTAAAATATTATCCAAGTGCCAAAATACCAGAGGAAGGGAAAACAGACAAAATAAAAGTCACAATTCAGCACTCGGCTAGTAAAACGTGGTGCTTAAAAAAAAGGCACTCAAGGGTGAGTCATTAGTCAGGGTAGCCCATTCCTTGGTTGGCTAGTTTGTGTTATTGGTAGGTACAGTCAAAGCAAGAAGTTTCAGGAAATATACCTAAATTTACATTTGCAATGATCAATTCGGTGTACATTATAAAATAAAAGAGTAGAGTTAGTATAATAAACCAAACAAATTTGAAATAAAGACATTATGTACTACAAAATGATATAAAATCAAATTATCGGGGTATAAAACGAAAAGTACTGTATAAGATTAAAAATGATGTAATTTTACAACTATTAACTAGCCTATGGATTAAATTTTTTTATTCAAAGTATTGTAGCTACTTCATTGCATATAGTTCATATACATGTCTAGCTATCTAGTAAGTTTAATCCCCATCCATTAAATACTTTACCTTAAATGAGTATGGTATGTAAAATGGATAAAATTATAAGTTTGACTACTTATAGTTCAAGAACTGTAATCATTTGAATTTAAAGGAAGTGTAGCTGTATATGCATGCAGGAAGAGTTAAAACCCATTTAGGGAAAAACTACCCTCAGTGCACCCAACCGAGATTGAGCCCCAATCTCCCCGTCTTCATCGGTCTGTTCTATTGCAAGAATAGCACCTTAGAGTATGCAGACACCGAAGCGGGTCCTATTTTTAATTGATTTGCCCAACACTTAGCCGTTTTTTTTTACGGTCATAATAAATCTTTGATTTTGTCCAGGTTTTCAATGTTTCCCCCGCATGAAATAAGAATTGAGAACAGACTTTCTAGGAAGTGATGCAGATTCAGTAGATCGGCATCATGAAAGTTCTAGGTGGCCTCTACTAAACACACTGTCCTGTTACCTGACAGAGCCTCCCGACATACGTTGCAGTATGTGGGTCTTGCGTGTGAGGTGGCGTACCAGTGATGGTGGCCTGACAGGAAGTCCTGGTGTTCCCCGGCCTGAAAATAACATTCACACACTGATTAAACTTTCTTAAAATGCATTAACTAGTGGTATATAATTATTAAACTTAATAAATTTAGCATAAGAATTGCTAGAAGCTCTTAGAGTATTAATGAAGAGGGTACTTGAGAGGAATTGTAACTTAATTAGGTTAGCCAATAAAAATAATGTCAATAATAGGTTTTCATAATAGTTGAATGCTAAATGACTATTCATTTTTGTTTTATCAAATGGTACACTCAAATATTTTAATAAATAACTGAAATGATCACAATTTTATTTCAACTAGGCATAGTAAAAAATGTTAGCGATCAAAGTATAGAAATTATTTAAATCTGACAGCGGATTCAGCAATTTGTTCTATCTGCCGCTGGATATAGCTACTTGCCGTGTATGGACCATTCTTTCAGCCAAACTTTTGGTTTTGTTCTTAAGGGCTGTAAAAACTGTTAATATACCACTTTAATGTCAATATTCGTTCAGATCTATGAACATTTTCTGTGCAAATATTGGTAATCTTGTTTGTAACCAGTATACATTTGTTCCTTCCAGCTATGTATTTTATTTTGTTGAGTTCATACTAATTTTTTGTTAGTAAAGGGTTTCATTCTAGTTAAGTTGTAATGCTCATTTAAAACATTTCGCAAACCTGCAGTAGCATTTTTTCAAAAACACAAATAAGGACAAATTCCATTTCTCAAACCATAGTTATTTAATTTTTGATTTTCTTTGTTCTCTGCTCCATATTCATTGGTTGTTTTAGCACCGCATCTTATTACTCGTTCGGGTTTTACGCCTATGTACTAGTTATACTAATGAGTTTGGGATTCTAGGGAGGTTTAATTGAGAGAAAGTGAACTGGCATTTGCATGGAGGGAGAGTGGAAAACCATTTATCAAAAAACCACCCTCAGTGCAGATAATCGAGATCGAACCCCAAACTCACCGTCTTCAGTAGACTAGTTTAACACAAGAGTAAGCTAGTGTGTTAGACCAACAGGCCACCGAATTGGGTACCTTCGTTGTTAATACATTTCCAATGGCTTCTTTTTTTCTTGTCAGTATTGTTGGCCAACTCTGATACAAAATATTTTTTTGAGAAAACCTTTTATTTACTCGACAATGATTAACAAAATAGATGAAAGAAAAAATGTTTACTCTTGGGTTTTTAGTTTTGGTATTTTTAAGTGTCTTGCTCAGTGTGTGTTGTTTTTAACTGAGAACTTTTTTAAACCCCATTTATTTTAAACTAGTTTTTGTTTTACAATGGAAAATGTTCTTCTTAACATAGTCCACATAGACTATATAGAGCTATTGTGATCACATTAAAAAAAAATTCTAGCCATGTCTGAGCAAATTTTTCAAATGAGAAAATATGGCCTTTTTATGGTTGTGTACAGGCCTACATAGGTTTAAAATATGATTCCAAGCATAACCTACCCAGGAGAATGCCTTAGCCAGTGCCAGATTTAAGGGAGGGCAATCGTCTCGGAGCACCCACAAACCCCTACAAGAAAGATTAATTAATTAAATCTAATCTTATATTGTAGATGCGTTCTTATTTTGTGCCTACATAACTATTCTTCCTTCATGAAATAATAATTAGTTACAAACCAATTTATGGTTGTTCAGTCTAAATTAAAATCCTGCCAACACTTTTAAGACTCACCAAGAAAGTCTCCGTTGTTTATTTACAAGTTCTCGCCCTAACTCTCAAGCATGCTTCCTACCTTCTTTTACTTTGTTACAATTACATAAAAAAGTACTGGGGAGTTTAGGTTTTACCTTTCCTCAGACACATTATGATGTAATAAATATGGGTTTAAGGGGGCCCTCCACACTGTATGCCGCACAGTGGCCCTCAAATTTTTAAATCCGGCACTGGTCTTACCCTAATAATCCAAAATTTTATCTGAACTTTAAAAGCAATTAAAAGATAAGGTTCACATTGTAAGGTAAATTTACCAAGTTTTAAAATTTAATTTTCTAATATCAACAATAAGCACTATAAACCTAGTGTACAAGGACTAGTAATCATTATATCAACAGGGCCTACATAAACTAGGAAAAGAACAACGCAATAACCCGATTTGGTGGCCGCGTGGTATAACACGCTACTCTTGCAGTAGGCTAGACGGGTAGATCGAGGTTTGAATCTCGGTCGGGTGTACTGAGAGTGGTTTTTACAAAATAGTTTTTCACTCTCCCTCCCATTGCAAATATGGATATGCTTCCCAAAATATAAACTTCCTAATCCTTTTAAAACCATTAGCGTAAATAGTACATAAGTGTATAATCCGAACGAGTAGTAAGACGTGCTGCTAGGAAAAAATAAAAAAATAATGAAAAATAGCTAAGCAATAATTAATGCCATCTTATAGGACTAGTCTAAGAAAAACCTTGTGAAGCCAAGTTTGACAAACTGTATGGCACTGTACAGTACAGTGGTTTTGTTTGTTTAATGTTTGTGTCCCAGTGATTATTTTCAAGGTTACAAGACAACACGGCCTAGTACTTCCTGCTTGTTGCATGACTGGCTTACGTCATGGGCGCTTACTTCAATTAATTACAGTATTTTAATACTATCTTCATTGCTCTTCTAGTATATATTTATTCATTTTTATTGAAATACACTACAATCTCCTCATGTTATAACTTTTGACAAACTAATGTGTAAATGTGTTCGAGGACAGATGAAGATAATAATATATAGGCTACACAGGATGTAATAAAATGATAAAATAATCACAGCAAGTCTATGAAGAGGTCTTTTAAAGTGAAATTGCCAGTACAATGTAAATTTAACTATAATCAATTTGGCAACATTTTTTTAGCAGTGTCTTACTACCCATTCAGGTTTATACACTAATGTACTAGTGGGTTAGGTGTGAGGAAGGTTGAATTTAGAGGAAGTGTACCCGTATTTGTGTGGAGAGAGAATGGGAAATAATTTTGGAAAAATCACCTTCAGTTTACCTGATCGGGATCGAATCACAACTTCCCCATTATCGGCAGTCTCCTAGTTTATCCGTTACACAATAGGCATACTTTTATGCTTAAAAAAGTTAACTTTATATCCAATAAGAATGAGCCAAAAAGATGTTGAAAATATATTTTTGTAATACCACTAAAATACTATTTAATCCAACCTAACCTAACATTGGCTTAACATAATCTTAAGTGGTTGTAAATAAATGTATACTGGACTATCTAAACATGTTGTGATAAAATTAGAAACGTAATCTTAACTCTCTAATATTCCTGACTTTCTTCAACTAAACAAAAAAAAAATATTAAAATAAACTTCTATTCATTTCCATTTGGTAAATATATTCAGTATGTTGAAAAACAGTAGACATTAAAGTAAAGTGTGATTTTTGAGTATTGTGTTTGGATGTTAACAAAGATTTAGCCATTCAAACTAACCTATTTGACATTTATAAATGTAAACTATCTGATTAAAATATCATTGAGCAGAAAGAAAACGCTATTTACTAGATAATATAGAAGAAAAAAGTAAAGCGTTTGTAATCAAAAGACCTATCACAATGTAACTGGGCCTATTTTGTAACAATACATAAATTGAAAATGAATCTTTAGAGAGTGGTCCTCGACTCGACACCCAGTTGGTAAACTCACCTCATAATAGTCCCTGGCACTGGCAGCCTTGAGCGCAGATATCCATTCTTCCATCTCCTTGCGGGACTCGGCGCACAGAACCAGACGTCTGAACGGAGTGATCACCTGTCTCAAACATTCCATTATTAATTAACATGCTATTGACGTCAACAATAACGACAGACACTCTTCTCCACATAACAACAATTATCATCTTTCCCGCGTGGCCTTCCATTACATCAGAGATGATAGATATACAACGTGATCACACATACACACACAATAACTACTCAAATATTGTTCAGACCACAGCAGGAGCGCTGCTATCGAGAACAATATGGCGTTTATTCTATTAACGACGAAATAAGTTATTTGCTTGTATTTTTCTACTATTTTTTCCATTGAATAATAATTTTACTTATAATGTACACACAAAAAAGTTAATATGTATATTGATTTTTTTACCCTATATCAAATATCATATAGAGAAAACTAAATATATGTTGTTTTCCTTTAATTCTATCTGAAGTCATATAACTCCAAATAATAGTTAAGGTGTATGAGCTATAAACATGGATATCTTATCAAAGTAGTATTCTATGGGTGTCAATAATTTATCTTGGTGTCAAAATTATTGTGAAGTATGTTGTATAAGGCTGGGTCACAGACAAGTAAAAACAAACTCTAAACCTGATTGGGGTCTCGCTGCGCTCGCGCTCCTTGAGTCTTTCAACACTGGTCCTCGCTAGTGTCACTGCTGTGTGATGATAGAACTAACCGCAGTGATTCTAGTGTTGAAGGACTCAAGCTGCCAAAAGGAACACAAGCATTTTAACTTGGAGGTTTTGTGTCTGGATATATTATTTGTCTGTGGGTTGGATTTATAGTAATGCATAGCACATAGCTAATTGTAAATAGTGTATATCGTACAGTGCACAATTAATAAGAAAAATACTTCGGCTTAAAATAAGACGTAGTGTATAACGTTTTACTTAAAATTAAAATAAATACCATATTATAAAATGGTCTAAACACTTTTCACTACTAGACAATATCTTTATAAAATACATTAATCAAGAGTTCATTTGAAAAACAATGTTAATTAAATTATACATCAATAAAGGGTTGATGTGAAAAACCATGTTAACTAAATTGTATCTTTTGAAACTTGAATTTACTAATTTTCTTCGTTTTAGCATAAATGATTATGATTATCTATATGGCTGAAACTAAAGGTGAAATATTAGATTTTTCACTCTGTTATTGAGAGTTAGGTCGACTATAATATTCATGACAATAATAAACCGAAACTAAATAAATATAGAATTTGATTTAACAATAAACCAAATTCAAATGTCGTTAAATAAAAATTTAAAATTAAGATAGTTTGATTAAGGTTGTTTTTATGATGAACCCTTTATGTAAGTATTTTTAGAAACATTATCTAGTACATGAAAAGAGGTTAGGCCATTTTATTTGAATAAAAATAATCGATTTTAGTAAGACCTTATACACTATGTTCAATTATAAACCGTTGTATTTTTCTTATTAATTGTGTACTATACGCTATGCACTCACTACCGTACTTACTATTAGCTATGCCTCAGGTTGAATTTATATTCATGCAGAGAGTATAGCTGATAATAAATAGTGCATAATGGATGGTCTAGAATTTATAATGATACGACGGTTTATAATTAAACATAGTGTATAAGGTCTTACATAAATCGATTGTCTTTTATTTATTTATAGAAAATGGCCTAACTTCTTTCCACTACTAAATTAAGTCTATAAATTAATATACTTCACTAAAAGGTTCACTCAAAAGACTATGTTAGTTAAATTGGTTTTTTTAAACATAAAATGAACTAATTAAGGTTTGCCCGTAGTTCATCATCATTATCATCATCAGAAATTACCGTTTTCATCCACTGGCTGGGTCCGTTTGAAACGAAATAAAACTTTATTTTATTTAGGTCTTATATTTTTATTCTTTTAAATATTAACGTAGACCTATTTATCAATAACAGAATTAAAAATGTAGCACTTCCCCTTTATTTTCAATTATATTTTATACAACACCAGTTATTGGCGCTGATAACAAAGAAAATTTGCTATTAACAAACAATTAGTATGTCTACCAAACCACATTTCAATCATGACCATAGAAGCTAATACTCGTCTTTGTATATATTAGTGTTTAGTTGGCTACAACCTCTCCTCAAATTTTCATTGGGTGATATATCTCAAGTCAATGATTATCTGTACTACACTCCACACATAACGTATAAGAATGCATTGTACACTATTCACTATGTGTTGATTATAAACGTTATCATTGAAACAAATGTTTTTCATCTTCTTTCGCATTACGTGCTACACACTATTCGATATTAGTTATGCGTTATGCATGAACATAAGCACAGCCTAATATGAATAGCTTTAAGATTATCTAAAAAATTTTTCCACAGTTATACCCAACATGCTTACTAAATAACAATAATTGAAATTAATATAAGCCAGTTGATAAAAAGTATTTTGAACATTTAATTTATGCTTTAGAAAGGTTAAGGCAGGGGTCGGCAACCTTTTTGGGACCCCGATCGACCTTTACATTTAATCAAAGGTTTCGCGATCTCCCTTCGTCTATACACTCTACATTTATTTTTTTCTAAATAACTTGTATTTATTACATAAATTCAATATTTCCTCCAATACGTCTTACGTTCCTGCCTTTATAAAAACTATATTAAATCAATAAAATATACATGTTGTTTACCCTGAAAGGTAGCAGTCTTACCTTGACGGATTACACCATGATCCTATCTTAAAAGCTGTACCATAGTGAAACAATTTAACAAGGTAAGCTTGCTTTTACATGATCGTCCTATTGCCGACTCCTGAGTTAAGGTAAGTATTTTAAAGAAAAAAATACATTCAAAGTAGTTACTCATATTATACTATTGTCGACAGTTATTATATAATTGTTTTTTTAAACTATATTTATAGTAAAATTACTAATTGTATGCTAAAAAATTATCGATTTTATGGGTCCTATTTGAGGAATAAAACTTATCTCTACTACTTCAAACATCAATTAAAATTTTAGAGATATTAGTTCCTTAAATACACTTAAGTTTTTCATGTAGTGTTTCATTTGAAACGTCAAAAAATATATTTTTAATCAATCATTAAGTTATTTCAGTAGCTAAAGAAGAACCAGAGTTCCTAATTATTTATTTACAAAAATCCAAACTAATAATGGAAAAGTAAAATGTTTTAACAAAATTGATCAACAGCATTCACGAAGATACTTTTTTCCTTTTCTTTATAAAAACATTAACTCCCTTGATGGGGGTGGGGCCAATGGTGGGGTTAATCTCCGGCCCTCCCCCTCTTCAAATCTAGCACACCAATGTAATCCCAAAATAATTGAGTTTCACTACAGCTACAGGCCATAATATTAACAATGATTAAAATCGAGTCCTCCGTTCGTGGCCGCAGGAATCTGGTTGTGTGTGTGGAACCTATCTTCACCCAAACTACAATGTCACCCTTCTATTTCCGTACACACGTACCCTTTTTTATACGTACTTATACCATGTGAACGACCAAATATCATGGTTGATACCAGCAAAAGTTACTAACAATCATGCATGAAAGCTTGTGTTTAGTTCGAGCCAAAATCTCCCCGTCACCATCAAACCAGACAAGAATAAACTAACGCCCTTATTATCTGCTAGCCAACCGGTGTAGGTAATAAAGTATGAACATATACAAAAATATAAAATGTGAAATTCTTTATCAGATGTTAAGAAATGAGCAGCAATGTTGGTTAAACAGCATATATCAGTTAACTAGAACTTTACAGAGTCCCCTCGCCAACACCTAGCCCTCTCTCTGGCCAAATAGGCACCGGAAATTAAGGTTTGCCTCGATTTGAAACCCTATGGCGAGACGGGAAGAAACGCTGATTGGTCGGCAGGCCGCGCCAATCTCCGCAAAACGCCGATCCAAGCAGACCCTGCTAACTTGCTAGTTATATGAAACTGAGCGCCGAGAGAGATGGAAGATTCTCAATTGCTTTTATTTAGAGTCAATAAAGAGAATATTGGATTCATTTTTAATCTATTCGGTAATCGAATCGAAATTCAAAATCTCAAGTGATTAATTATGTACAAGTTTTATATCTGATGCTAATAAACTTATTTCCATTGAACATGTTTTTTTATATTAATGATAACGTTTAGCACAAGGATTATTACCAACAACATTTAAGGGGTGGGAACGAAAGTTGTTTAGAAGAAGTGCGTCAATATTAGTGGGAAGAGAAGATGAAACAAAGTCACAGTGATTATAATAATAATAAATCATGTCTTGGTCCACGCTACCATTAGTGCTGGTAAATTAATGAGCTAATCCTAGGATAGGGGGGGGGTAGATTATATAAATGCAACCACATTCATATAAGAAAGAAATGGGAAAACCACAGTGAAAAAAGACGAGTGTTTCACCACAGGAGAAAAATACGAGTGTTTCCACCTCAGGGGAAATATACGAGAGTTTCCACCACAGAGGAAAAAGACGAGTTTCCACCACAGGGGAAAAAGACGAGAGTTTCCACCACAGGGGAAAAAGACGAGAGTTTCCACCACAGGGGAAAAAGACGAGAGTAAAAAAGACGAGCGTTTCCACCACAGGGGAAAAGGACGAGAGTTTCCACCACAGAGGAAAAAGACGAGAGTTTCCACCACAGGGGAAAAGGACGAGAGTTTCCACCACAGAGGAAAAAGACGAGAGTTTCCACCACAGAGGAAAAAGACGAGAGTTTCCACCACAGAGGAAAAAGACGAGAGTTTCCACCACAGGGGAAAAAGACGAGAGTTTCCACCACAGGGGAAAAAGACGAGAGTTTCCACCACAGGGGAAAAGGACGAGAGTTTCCACCACAGGGGAAAAGGACGAGAGTTTCCACCCCAGTAATACACGGCAGTTATTCGAGCCCTGGCCTCGCTGTCCAGGGCAATAAGTGTCTAACCTATATATCAGTGGTAGTATAGTTGACATCTCCCTCTCGTGTTAAACTGGATTGCCGGTGACGGGGAGATCAAAGCTCGAATTCCGGTCAGGTAGTTTTTTTTCTTAACTGTTTCCAACACTCACCACACAAATTCGGGTAAAATTCCTAAAAAAATATACCTAGATTGGTCACCCCACCGGGGTTCATCCGGATTCTCCGGGTCATCCGTCAAGATACACAACTATGTTTTATATTTTTATTTTAAAGGTTTGAAGGAGAGTTACAGGATCATACGAAAGACCACTTAGCATGCCTCAAAATGTTATCTATATTTATACATGACTCTTTGGTGTACCCGTTCTTCGCACGGGGAATCTAAAAATTAGTTTTGTTATTTTTAGTAGTATATAAAATACGCCACAGGAAATAGTGACCAAATCTTTGATTATTTTAAAATATTAATCTTTTATTTAGTTTAAATCGTGATACAAAACGCGAAAGTAGGTTGACTAATACATAACGTATTGTCAGAGATAATCTGAACATGTTTTAAAAGCTGACATTTCTTTTGAAGATTAAGCTATAACCTCTCTAAACAATACTTTTAACTATTTCCTGTTGGTGCTAATTAAAAAAGAATGTTACAGGATAAATAAATTGGTTAAATAATTGAATCCAAACAAAATTTTAGCTTTTTTTTTTTAACAGTATTTACTCTTTTTACCCTTTCCACTTCATATACGCTTTCTACACCGGTTAACCTTTTTACCCCTTTTCGCCCTTTTTAATCTTTTTTAATCATTTTTACCTTATTTTCACTTTTTACCATTTTTTCTCAGCTGTGCTCATTTTTTGCCCCTTTTTGACATTTAGGTGATTTAAACGTATTGTTTCTGACCTGAAAACTGTGATTCACGTTCTTAATGCTGCACTCGGCAAAGCTGAGGTCCGTCAAGTCGATCTCATCAAATATCACAGCCTGCACACACAGAAAAACACAAGCGTACATTAGGTACACCTTGAAAATGAACAAGTGCTTTCAGATCACATTCTGATGACGGGTTCGTGTTAGCTCGATAATATGATTAAAAGTTCAGACTTAGCAATATTGCTCTAGAAATATATATAATAAACAGTTGCTAAATTGGTAGAAGATTAAGTGAAATTACAAGTCAAAATGTATAACTAGAATTTACTTCTGGTGAAAAACATATTGTCAGAGATGGCCATTTATATACAATTAATAATGCATCATCAACTAGACCATACACGAGTCAATGACAAGTCTAAAATATATGTTGACTCGTTAAAATGCTGTTACAAAAACTTTAAGATATACAATATAGTATGTTATAAAGCAATGTTTTAAGTTCAAATCTGTTGTAAAATAAAAGATAAAATTTTAAGGTTAACATCTGACAAACAAAATTAATGAAGTAATTAAGTTATGTGGAATAATCTATGTATTATCTGTGTATTTGTCCCATTACTCCTGGAAAGAGGCTGAGTTACTTCATTCCGACATGTTTCGGTACTATAGTACCATACTGATGAATACTGCAAACCAAATTAAAGAAGCATGAAAATAACTTAGGACTTATTTTATAGCTCCAAGTCTTAAGTTGTATGTTTTTCACCAGAAGTAAATTTTATTTATACGATTTGACTTATTTCACTTAATCTTCTACCAATTTAGCGACTGTTTAATCCATAATTATATATATATTTTCTAGAGCAACCTATTTAAGTCTAAACTTTTAACTATAACCACTCCTTACTTTCAACGATTTTCTAGAATGTTTTCTAAAATGTTGTCGAAAATATTAACTGAATATTATTAATATCTTGGATAGCAAAATGCAATGTTACAAACTAATATGGAAAAGGTTATGAAAGTTTTTGGTTTTAAAATTTTATATAAAGGAAGTTCGGAAGCTCATAGCCCAAACTGCACATATAGTTTGTTTTAACCAAACGTAATATAAAATCACCACATCTTTACATCCGGCATACTTTGCTAATACCATTAAATTGTATCCAAAGTTTCAGCGAAGAGCGCCTAAAGAACAAACCTATTCAACCAAGCGTGTACAACAGGTTGCATAGGAATTAGGCGTGTGGCACTACACACCTCGACATCTTGGAGCACGGCAGCAGAACATACCACAATCAATAGTAAACAACACAACAGTTATTCATGGCATTTTTATTATATTCAACAAGTTTTTATTTTTAAATACTCATTAAAAAATAGTAAATAAGACGTGGCATACTATGCTAGTTCAGAATTCAACTAGTTCTAAAGTAGCCCACTGTTCATAAAAATGTCACCATCCGTGTAATATACCATCACTTTGATAACAGCAGAGACATTGAACTATGGATTTCTCTGAGATAGCACACGGTGTGGATATTAAATTGAAAGAAAAACTGCTTTTAAAATGGCTCCGTGCTGTGGTGGTCAGTGGACCTGGCTATTAATCTAGAGTTCCCGGGTTCGACTACCGGCTGATACCTTGAGTATTTTTTCCGAAAGGAGAATCAACCCAACGGTCATCAGCGTTTGGTTGGTTAGTCTTAAGTTAGTCTTAAGTTAGTATACTGGTTCCACACCATCACTATCACTATCACCATCGTATCATCTTATCGGGACATGGAAAGAGCCCCTATGGTAAGGATGAACAATTAGTATATTCGGGCGTCCCCTGGAAAACGGTACATTAGTACTGGTAAATACTCCACAAACTGGGCTACGAATGATGTAGCCTGGACGTGCAATTTAACTATTTTTATTATATGAAATGATTGTGTAAATTCAGAGAAATGACACCCAGGTAGAGATTTGAACGGTCTCGGAGCAAGTGGTGGGGGTAGTACTGAGCGGTTCGAGTATGTTGGAAGGTGTAAATAAGACGTTAACCTGGATAGATCAGTTGGTGGAGCAGTTGAAGGGAAAATCTTGAGGCTAACGGTTTAAATCAATGTCCAGTTATAACTTTTCTTAATTAATATTGTTATCACTTAATCGTTTTATAAGGAACCAGATGAAATATATTTTCATATAAAGAATATCCGCCATTTTTTACAATATGGTGGCGTAAATTAATCTCGTAGGAGGTAGAAAAATTTATAGATTAAGTTGTACAAATTCTGTAAACTAAAAAATTGCACTTGGATATGGGCATCGAATCGTAACCAACAAATAAAATAGCTTTGCTATTTAATCCATCATTAGGGTATACAGATGAATAAAAACCATAAATATGAAAACTGTCTGAATTATTGCCATTAAAAATCACCCATTGACTGGGATATTAATAGTTTAATAAATTAAATCAAACTATTATTTTATAGTGAGGCTGGTTAAATGGACCAATTTGAATAATTAAAGTGTATAGCTATAGTTAATATTAACCTTGGTTCTTATAAAACAAATACTATTATGATTACTGTGTTAAGATAATATTCTCACAAAGTATCGCATCGATACTACCACCTAATGGACGGAGAGTTACTTTAAATCAATACATGAGAATACAGAAAAATTAACCAGCTAGTGACCAACTCATTGAAGTCAACATTATAGTTGGTTGGTTAGATGAACGAGGCAATGTATCAAATAATGTTACATCTTTGAATCAACTATAGGACCTATGTTTTCAGGATTTGATGTGAATATTCTTGCAAAGTTTGGGAAGCAATTCAATATTTTAATTTTCAAGCCACTACAAGGCTATAGCCGTGTACTGATCTAAGGACATTTTCCTCTCACATAAAGATACATACAATACAATTTTAATATAAAGGGCCTTTAGTAAAATACCAAGTTTTTGCTATGTTACCATTTATTAATTTTTTATAGGTATTGATAATATGTCACGTATGAAACACGTAAGTAGATCTAGTAGTTTTTGTAGAGCGGTTAGTTTGGGACCTTCTTATGAAAATTGGTCTGTAGGTTGTACTCGCATCATAAGAACTTACCAATCACCGAATACATATTATTTAATACGATAACAACTAAATGTTACTATAAGTTGCACGCGGAAAACAGAATGATCCAACTTAACAATAGCATTCGTAATTATGTCAGCTACATCTCTACAACTTTCAAGAATCAGCATCCCCTACCAACCCTCGACATTACCTGCCAAGCCTAGGCATCAACTGTCAAAGTTATATATACCCAAACCTAGGCATCACCTGTCAATACTAGACTTCATCTACCATAACTTGGCATCAATTTCCAACACCCGGCATTGTCCACGGACGTAATGTTTTGTCGATTTCTAGGCAGACGTAGACGAGCCTTAATTAAAATTACAACTATCCTTTCTTCTTTCATCCTATGAAACGTGAAAAAAAACAACAAAGCTTCTTCTCAGGTTGTCTCTCTTCCATACAGAAATTATCTAAATCCATGTATGTGGCTTTTGTTATGAAC
Source organism: Timema monikensis (assembly GCA_902151445.1). Classification (NCBI taxonomy): domain Eukaryota; kingdom Metazoa; phylum Arthropoda; class Insecta; order Phasmatodea; family Timematidae; genus Timema; species Timema monikensis. The sequence goes on from CABFVZ010001265.1 coordinate 167,829, forward strand.
CGAACAGAGAGAGGACTAGTGTGGTATCTTGTCACTACCAAGCTACCAGATGCAGGCTCTTCTTTTGAACAATGGACCGCTTCGATGGGCCGTGGGTGTGGGTAGGGAGAGGGGGGCTGCTTTATAACATACACGAGCCTTTATGGCAGGATCCACAAAGATAAACTCATTCTTTACATTTGTTTAGTGTTTCAAATGAAGTTCTCGTTTCAAAAAGAAGTTTCATCTTCATCAAACAAAAAGTTATGAAACTCACTTTTAAATAAAATGCAAATTAAACCACATTGCTTTAAAAAATGGGCCACTTATCTTGTATCAGCAATGAATCACTAACCCAGCGTGATAAGTATTTTTTAGCACCGTGTCTTACTAACCATTCGGGCTATACGTTTCTATACTTAGCACGTTAATGGGTTAGGGATAAGTAAGTGTACCCACAGTTGCGTGGAAGGAGAATAGAAAACCATTTACGGAAAACCCCACTCTGTGCACCCGACTGAGATTCGAACCTCGATCTCATCATCATCGGCACAATTAGTTAATTTTTAACAACAATGAAAGTAAAGTCATCCGTCAAGATACACAACTATGAGATTAAATCCCCCAATATGACTACCAAGATGACAACCAAGATGACTACTAAGCCTACAACCAAGATACAAGCTTATACTAGAGTCTCAGCATGGATGTTGAAGAGTTAATACTCATCGCTTGTAAGCGTCGTTGTCGTTCAAGTAAAAAGAAAGAGGAGAATAGGCGGTTGTGTGTGCATCCTTTCGTTCCAGATCGTAGCACACATGGTTTGTTTGTTATGTTATACAGTGATTTAAGAAAATACAATTTTAATTACGTAAGTATGTGTTTTTGGACATATTATATATAACTTTTTGGTGTCGAAATTGTTCATGTTGCAATAAATAAACCACAACAATAACAATACGGGAATGAGACAACACGGTGCACAACCCACTAAATGTGAGATACCAGATCTCACTCTGTGTATTCTTATGGCAGCACTGTTGGCAACTAAATGTGAGATACCAGATCTCACTCTGTGTATTCTTATGGCAGCGCTGTTGGCAACTAAATGTGAGATACCAGATCTCACTCTGTGTATTCTTATGGCAGCGCTGTTGGCATCCTAGTGCGATATGGACCTAGCTGTGACTTGACTTGTTTGAGCACTACATGATAATTACCACTTCTGGCAAGTGATGGTAGTTATATTTTTACACACCGCATCCACTGGCTCCACCATACAACGGTTAGTGAGGAGGAACTCTCAAGACCAGACAAATAACAATAACGTCCTGTAATAACAAGCAAGAAGAGAGAAGAGAAGTAGACAGTGACAGGGAGTGATCTAATATTGTGATTTATTAAGTGCCGTTTTGGCAAAGATCTCGGCGGTAAGAGACAGTTCAGGATATTTCAGACTTGCGTAAGTAGACATGGGCTTCTCCATGCTTTCCAATGTTTAGCTAGACTGCCGAGGATGGGGAGATCCAAGTTCTGATCACAGTCGGGTGAATTGGAGTGGTTTTTCATAAATGGTTTTACACTCTCCCTCCACATAAATGTGGGTTCAATTCCTCTAAAATTCAACCTTCCCAATTCCTAACCATTAGCATAATTAGTGCTTAAGCGTACAACCCGAACGGGTAGTAAGACGCGGTTCTATAAAAATTGTTCAGTGTTTGTGGACTCAAAAGATAAAGACAAATTTTTAACGAAACTTGTCATGGACATTCTTCGACCTTAAGCCAAACAACATTTGAAAAGTTTTTTGACTTGGTTATCCAATTAGAGCTTGAGTCCCCTCAAAAATCTGGTCATCTGATTAATGCTCGATAACGCTCTCTGATGGCCATATGGTCTAAGGCGCTACTCTCGCAAGAGATTAGACTGCTGAAGATGGGGAGATCGAGGTTTTGATCCCGGTCGAGTGTATTGAGGGTGGTTTTTAGTAAATGGTTTCCCACTCTCCTTACTCCTAATTGATTTCCCAATCTACCACCACGCAAATACAGATAAAGTTCCTCTAAATCCAGCCTTTCTCATTTCTACAACATTTGCTTAGTTAATACATATATTCCTTAACGGGTAATCTATACTAATATTATAAAGAGGAAAGATTTGATTTTTTGTTTTTTTGTAATGGATAAACTCAAAAACTACTGGACCGATTTTAAAAATTCTTTCACCAATATAAAGCTACATTATCAGCGAGTAACATAGGCTATATTTTATTTTGAAAATTTAATTTATTCCTCATAAAAATTTCGATAGTATATTATATAGTCGTTGGAAAAAAAAAGTTGTTGAAGGGAAAGTGGGGTTGGTGAAGAGGGTGGGGGGTAGGGATGAGGAAAGAGGAATGAGATGAAAATAGGAGGGAGGATAAAAAGAGGGAGGGGGCTATACAGTGATGGTAAGACTGTATTTAAAAAAAAAAAGTAAAAAAGTTTTGTTTTTATATTGACATGATGGATGATTTGAAGCTTTATTTTACAGGATTCTTTGCAATATTTTTTTACGGGGAAAGGGGCAAGTGAATGATAAGCAGAGAGAGGGAGGGTAAGCATGAAGACGAGACGAATGTATTTGTCTGCGTGCTCACTGGTGTGAATAAATATCCCAAAAGAATTGTTTAATTATTCGAGAACATTCGGGAAGTGCTCCTAATTACTAAACATTTTCCTAGCTTTCATATATTTTTTTGGGTATTTTTTATTTGTTGCTCGGAATACCTCAAGGGTTCAATGTTTTGGGAAAGAAATTGGAATAATTTGTTTAAACCTTATGTTAATTTCCGTTTGTTTCATGAATGATAAAATGTACACACATTTATATAAGTTACAGATACTAATTTAAGTTCAAAATTGTGAACTACAAAAAATATTGTTACATTAGTAGCCACATTTAACCCTAATGCTGTTAACGACTTATTTCAAGGGGTATGAATTAAAAAGTAACGTATACTAAATGCATTCACATTAGAGTTGGTTTGACTAGAAAACCACAGTGGTAAATCATATCTACAGTCCAATTTTCATAGAAATAATCGTATATGATAACTGAGTAGTGTCTAATGCATACGTCATTTCATCTGATTCACAGCTTCCATTTTAGATAAATATTACCAAAAGCTTAAAATAGCACAAATAAAATAGTAAAATATTGTCAATGTTGACCTTTAGAGAAATATGGTTGTATTTTCTAAAAGGGTCTACCTATCCAAATCATACAATAGCCCTAATGCACCCAGATGAGATACGAACTTTGACCTCTCTATCATAGTCCACCCAGTCATCACTGGACTGACGCGCTCCCACTGGTGTATGTAAGAACTACATGAAGCATAACATAAACAAGGCTATTGTAAATATGTTAAATTAAAAGGATGGTGGGTGGTAAAAAAAAAATACACTAGAGCTCATAATCTATCAAAGGGATACATACACAGAGGGAAAAAAGGGAAAAAGTATTTTTTAAAGCCAAAATTAATTAAAAATAAGAGATAAATAACACAGTGTTTTATTTTGATGGTAGCTTTATGTGTTATTTTTGTCTCTTGTACTTATACAAAGTTTACTGTAAGCAATTAACTCTACAATAATTAGAAAGTTGTTTGAAATTAAACTACCAAATACAAAATTGGCTACTTTGATAATGGCAATTATAAAACTTTCTTCACTTAATTATAACAAACTTATATATATATATATATATATATATATATATATA
>CABFVZ010001265.1:184649-206781 GCA_902151445.1 Timema monikensis
CCCCCCCCCCCCCCCACCAAGTTATAGTATCCGTCCGTACTTTACTCATGCAGCTGATGGAGACGGAATTAAAAGGATGAAATATAATAGGAAATGTAGCCGCCATGGCGTGGGGAGAGATTGATAAACCATTAAGAAACGCCTAACTGTGCTACCCCCAATGGCGATTAGAACCCTGATATCTTTATCGCCGACAATCAGTCCAACCCTACCGTGACGTGCTATATCATGTGACCACCGATGCGGGTTAATTTGGTTTTATCAAGAGTAATTTACCATTATTTCTGTAACTGTTAAAACTATTTTTTTACGTGCTCAACAACTGGATCTATTAACTGTCCGGACTATCCATACTACTTAGAGATATATAAAGAAAATAGAATTTATATTGAAATGTACCTACATTTTTGTAGGGAGAGAGTGGAAAATCCTTCATGAAGATTCTCTTCAGCTAACTCAGTCGATTTTCGAACACCCGAACACCCCGTCACTTACAAGCTATACGAAAACGACGTCTTTGTCCGAGTACCTAGAGGTGCAGATACTCTTGTCAAAAATAAACTGTTTTTCTAAAATTAAGAATCTTTGAAGGAAAATATATAAAATACAATTATATAATTTGTAAAAAACAAAAAGTAGAAATAACGTTACAAAAATAACTAAACATACTTCTCGAAACAAGATAGTTTAACATTAAATATCTTGCCAGAGATAGATTTGTAGGGAGTCAACAGATGATCAATCTTTTTAACAGACTGTAAAGCTTGTAATCATGGCCGCCAAGTGGGATTAGAGGGAGGGGAAGCAGTTGGGGCAGTTCGACCCAGGCTCCCACTTCTATAGGCCCCCCCAAACCACTCAAACATATTTCTTTTACGTCAGCAAGTCTTGCAGCAGACACAAGTCCATTAAAATAAATTTCTGTTGTTCTTTTTACTGATAGTGACCCGGCTCTTTTAAAGTTAGTAAAGATTATAAGAATGCAAGGAAACTATTAACTTTTCATGTTTGTAGTTAAAATATTATAGTTAATACAAATTAATGAAGCACAGAAATTAAGATATTAGTTTGAGTGAAATGGGAGGTGGGACTCCCAAAATCCACTGGCCCAGGCCCAATAAATCTTCCGGTTGGTCCTGCTCGTAATGCACAGAAAGTGGCACTGGGTTTCAACATGGATGAAACGAATTGAAAAACACCATCATTATCATCTGATGACGCTGACAATCTCATTTCTATGTTAACACATTTATTTTGTTCTGTGTGGTAGCGAATTGCCGGTTCATCAGAATACTAACTGAATGAATAATCCAGTCGTTTCTGGGTCTTATGCAGAGAATGTTGATTAATATATATATATATATATATATATATATATATATATATATATATATATATTTGTGTGTGTGTGTGTGTGTGTGTGNTATATATATATATATGTGTGTGTGTGTGTGTGTGTGTGTGTGTGCGCGCGTGTCCGACATGATGGGGCAGTTTTATAGATTGAGTACACTTCAAGACGACACCTACATAAACTCATTACATAAAAATCATAGCACACAACGGGTAATTTTTTAATGCACAAGTTCATTATTGTATTACTTGTATAATTAATTTTCTGGTGTAATTATGAGTACGGCCAGACATAAAACAATGAACCCAACCTAATCTAATGTTTTCTCACGGTAAAAGCGACTCTTTAGAAGACATTGAAGAAGACATATCACCAGGGAACATTCCATACCTTAGGAGTTCTCCAGTAACATTCGTGGATGTAGAGTGCAGCTAATCCAGGTACAGAAAAACTCTTGGGCGATAATCACCGAGCATTCACAACCGATAAGCTGAAGATGACCCTCGTTGTGCATTGCAATGCAGAATAAGGTTAACTTAAGATGCACACAAATGTTCTGCCTATTTTATTACTTATAAAAGGTGTACTAGTTATACAGATTTTTTTTATTATTAATTTCTTCATTTGCAGCGTTCCCCAGTTATTACCATTAACGCTCAAGAAGAACAAACTAGATTTAAAATATATTATTTGGTTTTAAAAAACATTTTTGTGTGTGTAGCATTGAGGATATAAACCAGAGGTCCCCAACATTTTTGTACCTTAGAGCGTATTCAAAACTAACGGTAGTGCGGCGGGCACCAATTACATTTTAAACTAAATGTATAGCCGAACATAATACTTAATTCAAATAAAACACACACAAAAATACATATTATTAAAAAAATGTGTGAATTTAAAATTTAAAAAAAATATTTTTTAAATTCTGATATAAAATAACGCAAATGGTACACACGTAAAGTTAGTCCAAAACCAGTTTAAACAATTTAAACAATTTTCACCAAACCAAAAAGTCAATGTCATTTTGGTGCTAAGGTATATCTTTAAAATATATGTTTATTCTGTGTTTACTCAGGCAACAAAACTGGGTAGCCCATGCCAAGATATTTACAAAGGAAATAGGAAGTATTAGCATGGTATTAGTGACTAGAATTATAGTTCCTAGTAAAATACACTTTGAAAATAAGCTGGCAAAGAAGGAGGAATGAGAGGGAGGGATTGGAAAGAGGGGGCTTTCAATCACCAACTTCTTGAGAACAGCAGACCTGGCGATAAGCACAAACTTGATTTTTGTCGGAAAATCGACAGATTAAAATAATTAATCAAGAACTTTTCAGCTGTGGTCAAAAAGGGGCCGGCAGACACAAAAGGCTCACCGGGTGCCATGGCGCCCACGGGCATAGGGTTGGGAGCCCCTTATATAAACAGTGATTTTTTGAGTGCATCCTTTGTAGTTTTTAAGGGCATCAACTTCTGGACTTAGGTTATAATACAATATTCTAATGGTCCAACGTAAGCTTTGTATGAATAATAAAGAGTAACATTTTATAATGAATAATTCTTTTGTTGGAATATATCCCAACAATATATATATATATTTTTTGCTAGCTCATGGATAAAAAGTTTAAGCAATACTGTTTATGTTTGTTCTGTTATTTTTATTATGGATTTAAATTAAATTATCATAACCTTTGGAGGCAAGTCTTCATGCAAACTGGTTTAAGAAAGCGCAAATGATGACGTCATGGTTGTTTGTGCCACCAGTTTGCTCCTAATTTGACTAGTGAAACAGAATTAATAAATAGGGCGTAATTTTGGTAGAGCAAAGTTGCACTACTTTAATACTTGCTTTGGAGCAGATTCTTACCCCCCTTCTGTGACTCTAGGCCCATGAAATATATCCGATTACTTATAGATCTATTTGATTTGATAAATAGAGGTAGCTCTGTCACGTATGACTTGAAAGTTCTATAGTCAAATTTTTAAATAAAGGTATTTTTAGAAAATACATATTTTTATAGCTAAAACTGATATAATTTTACTGTTTAGTTAAAGTTATTGTGGAGTTGATAATATATATCAAAAGTAACCGCTGCAGATCACGTGACCATACGTATGTATGAAAGTTGTTATAGGAAGTTTTCTATCTGTCGGATAAGGAAAGCCACTGCTATGAAAATTGGACTGTATTGTCCCAATGTCTCACTCCGTGACGTCACGCCACCCTGATTGCTACGCCAGATCAATCCCACCTACCATGGCACATTACTCCAGAGCTTCATCCGACTAATAAACCACGCACACAAACCCACACACACAAAAGAGGCTGCCTTGCACGCTGCTATTATTTGCGGTGAAAACGCTAGCGCATTCTATTACCCGACTAGAGACCCTAAAAATGACTACACGGACCTATCTAGAACAGTCTTTGAATTAACGGTACTTGCCTGGAGAAATGTTAACTCTTATTCACGAGATTCTGTACGGAAGTTGAGGTTATGTTTATGTTCGAAGTTATTGGTATACTTAAGATTACTTCAACTGCTTTAAAATTGCCTCCAATCAAAATGTGACTTATCAATTGAACGTGGACATTAACTTAAATTACGGATACAGCCGTTGTTTGGAAACCTATTTTAATTAAATAAAATATATTTAAACAAACATGTCTTTTCAGGTGATAATCTAATTGAGTATGCTATTTGTGGAAGTTTATGTAGTTGAATGACGCACTGACATGGAGAAGAACTCTGATAGCTCAGTCAGCAGAACCGGAGGGCCTAGGTTCAAATATATGTCTGTCAGTGATTTATCTATATCTACACACATTAAATATAGTTGAAAGTGACTTTGTTTAGTCTTTATATAATTATTTTATTATGTTATTAAAATTAATTCAATAACGATGCCCAACGATCGGGAGCCAATTATGATGATACGGTATTTATTGAAATCTGGTGGCGTGGTGGGCGCCAATTATGATGATTTGGTCCCGCGATTGTACATATTTATAGCGGTTTCCTGGTTTTATTGATGATGTGAATGTGCCCTAGTACGCACTTACAATGGTTATGTGATCTGGTTAATTATGATATTTATTCCTATGAAGTAAACAAGAGTTTTGATGTTGCGCACGATTTATTTGAATAACTACACATTTTGTACTGAAGATATATATAAAATAATAGTTTTTTTGTTAAATCCACAGATTTCTTTTCTGTGACTTTTCTCTCTAATATATTTAATATAATCTATAAATTTAAATTACTGGTACTGTGTAATGTTATATTAGGCCTACTCTGTAGATTTAAATTACTGAGACTGTGTGTACTCATACGCACAAGTGGCTTATATAAGACCTACCCCTTGCCTCTTGGACCCCTTGTCTCCAGTGTTAAAACTAATTAATGGAAAAACTTCTGGCAACAGGTGTTGTGAAGGCTAGCTTCCTATTGGGTAGAGAGGGCCAGCGTCACATGCTTTTTGTAAACACTACGGAGTTGATCTTTGAAAGAAAAATAAGTTTGTGGTGCAATATATTGAAATTACTTCTGAAAAGCGCGTGACTCTCCATGGATGAAGTATTAAAAGGATATTTTATATACAGTTTATCAAAGAAAAATACACTTCATCCATGACTTTTAATATATGAAAGTGGTCCAAAACAATATCATTATAACATTTTATTATTTAAATATAAGTTTCATTGTTGTATACTTAATTAAATATTTATATATTAATTCATTGTTTTGTTATATAATTATCACATTTTTCAGTCTACCGGCCTTTTGAATTAATTTATTTTTGTAAGGGTGGTACATTTTGCTCTTTTATGTTTTTACGTGCGTTTTTTTCTTTAGTTCACAAAGTGTTTCTCTAAAAGGTGGGCGTGCGTCACAACCGCGGCTCACAGCTCACGTAGCTACAATTCAGTATAATTTATTTTAATAACCCTTCTTTTCTGACATAATTATGTGTGTGTGAAGTGAAACCCAAATAAAGACGTGCGGTTCTTAAAATTCATCATCACAACCCCAGGTAGGCCTACTTGGATCATTGTCATCGGATCTTCAGCAGCAGGTAGGATCTCATATGCCTACTTACGTGAACGATTAAATATGTATTTCTCAATCAAATTAAAATCATTGATCCTCCGGCCATGGATGTTTCTAAATACATAAGATAATAAATTAGATTATTTTATATAGCAAATATTTGTACTACGCTATTAAGTCAATTAAAATAAACAATAATAAAAATATAAAAACTTTGAACATTTTCATCTCAGGACAACCAAATAAAATTAGAGTTAAAATAATTGCTTTAGAAAAGAAAAACAATTGTGTAGAATATCAGAAAACCCCTCGTTTGTGAATTGACGCTTAGACAGACCGCCATTTAATAACTTGTTCTCAGTGAAACTGATATTCTTTTGTTAATGTGCCGCTTGGATAATAACTATATTGAATTAATTTGTGAACTATGAACTAAACATTCAATATTAACTGTAATATTGTGTGCACGGTAAAATGCTATGTACAACCCAATTTCTGTTTTAATATGTTTTGTTTTTGTTGTTCAAAATAGTATAACTACGCCAACATCCATTGTGAATTGTTTTGGAATGTTTCTTAGCTTCTTTTGTAGTTATTCTCCATCGCCCCCTCCCCCTCCCCCACTTTCTCTCTCTCTCAAAATAATACCGCTAGGCACACCAAGCTCAGGGCTGCGGTCGAAAACACTCGCTTCTCAACATAACAATAAGTTCCTAGAATTGGGTATGTACAGTTTCAAATTACATTTGCTTTCTTTGTTTGCTTTATATTTTGTTTGTTCCCAAGTAAATATTATTTAAAAATAAATAGATGCACAAGCAAATTTTTTATAATTATTAATATTACTAAAATAATACAAGATGATGTACTCAAGCTTTGTGCAACAAGCAGAACAATAAAGACTTACAAAAATACAGGATCAATTAAACATTATTTCTAGAAGTGAAACGTTAAACCCAATTCAAGTACAAAAGAGTACAATTCTTGGTAAGGAATAAAGTGCTTAAAAGGCAGAATTTGATGCATCCTTGTCTAAATTAAACAATGTCACAACCCACAATCAAGAATATGATCCAGAAAAAATAGACGAATTTCAGAATATAACTGCAGATTTAGATGTCAATATCCAATGTACTGTCCCTCCTTTATTAGTTTCCACAAGTGATCCACTAAATTAATCAGCCAAATCAAACCCCTCTGTTGCGTCGAATATTAGACTGCCCAAAATTAATTTTAAACAATTCTCTGGTGAGCACACACAATGGTTAATATGCTCGAGTCTCTATGAGGTCACAATTTACAATAGCACGTCTCTGACAGAGGTCAATAAATTTCAGTATCTTTTAACTTCACTAACATCCAAACCACTAAACATAATAACGTCACTTCCACTCACTGCAGAAAACTACAAAGTTGCTTGGAATTTACTCAAGAAGAGATAATACAACATTCGATATTTAATTAATTCACACACTGACAATTTAATTGATCTACCCAATATTGAACAAGCGAATGTAAAAAATCTTCGCTCCTTCTTATTAACTTATAATGAGCACTCACAAACATTATCAGCACTTAATCAAAAGGTTTCCGAGGAAAACATATTTTTTTCAAACATCTTGATGCGTAAAGAATTCCTCAAGAGCTCGGAAAGAAATTCGAAGGTAATCGCGCTGACACGCAGGTTCTACAAACTGTCAGTGAACTCAGATGTGTGACTCAAAACTCTGAATTCAAAGTAAATTTGCTTATTGCGAGATCTCGTGTCTTACCTCTGAAATGAATTTCGTTACCCCGTATTGAATTATTTGGAGCCCATTTACTGTCAAAATTAATGCAATATTGTAGCAGCGTCATATCATCTCATTACCACATAAATTCAGTTACCGCTTGGACAGACTCAACCATCGTTCTTGCATAAATACACACTCCACCATACAGACTCAAGGTATACGTTGCTAATCGGGTTTCTCAAATACAAGAGATGACACCTCCTGATGTATGGGCTCATGTCCCTACCAGTCAAAATCCAAGTGACGTGGCCTCCCGTGGTGTATCACCTCCCCTGCTCTGCAACCACCCTTTGTGGTGGACAAGCCCACCTTGGTTAGCAGCATCCAGCACACAATGGCCTCCAGTTTACTGTTCATCTTCAGAAGAACACATTCTCCTAGAAACGAAACCTCAACCATTAAACATACTCATCTCGACACACAAAGAAGATTGGGATTTACTATTTAGATATTCATCATGGTTTATCTTACAGAGAGTTGTTGCTTATAGGCTGTAGACTCAGAAAGGAAGACATTTGTTCAGGACTTCTCACTCCTAGAGAATTAGAAAAGCCTACCCTTTTAATTGTGAAATTAATTCAAACCAATCATTTCGAGGAAGATATCAATCCCCTCAAAATCGGAAAGTTGTAAACCACGCTTACAACGTTTAGCACCGTTTCTGGATGATGAGGGATTATTCCGTTTCGGAGGTAGACTCAAACAATCGAAGTTGCAATACTCAGCAAAACACTCCTTAATTCCAAAAAAACATCATATTACCTATATGATAATGGATTATTATCATCACAAACACTTACATGCAGGCCCACAACTATTGCAATCCATAATATCCCAAGTTTATTGGATTATCTCAGCAAGGAGTATTATCAGATCTCGCATTTTTAAATGCATAAGATTTTTCCGGTGAAAGCCAACCAACACAACCCCTTTAATGGGAGATATACCTGAAGCTCATATCACTGACTCATCACCTTTTCTTAAGACAGGGGTGGACTTTGCAGGCCCTTTCCCAATTAAGTTGCACACATTACGGTGATCGCAACCGATAAAGGCATACCTGTGTGTATTTATTTGTTTCACCACCAAAGCTGTACATCTTGAAGTTACAACAGATCTCTCTACAAACACTTTCATTGCTGCACTAACTCATTCGTGTCCCACCATGGGTTATATTCAGACACTTATTCTGACTTTGGCACCAACTTCGTGGGAGCTTCTACTCAATTGAAGAAAATAAGAACTGCATTTCTTAAAGAAAAGAAGAATCAAGATCAAATTGACCGATTTGCCGCAGAAAATGGAATCAAGTTTCACTTCCTACCCCCTGCCTCACCACACCAAGGTGGACTCTAGAAAATCGCTGTTAAGAGTTCTAAACACCACCTAACCAGGGTTATTCGCAGACAAATATTGACAATGGAAGAATCTACTATACTCATCACCAAAGTTGAAGCTATGCTCAAATCCCGCCCCCTTACACCCTTGTCTTCAGGTCCATCAGAAATTGACGCACTCACCCCGGGACATTTTCTCATTGGAAACTCTCTCACGGAACTCCCTGAGTCGCAACTAGAAGAAATGCTTCTCAATCGTCTCAAGAGATGGAAGATAATTCAGGCCCTTTCACAACGATTTTGGTCAAGATGGCACCGGGAGTATCTCCATAATTTACAACGAATCGAGTGGAGTACTCAAAATGATAAACTGAAGAATGGAGACCTTGTAGTAATACACAATTCGGGTTCATCCCACCTTGCTCTGCCTCTTGGGTGAATAGTTTCGTCTCCTGGTCCTGACGGCATGGTACGAATGGTAACTCTACTTACGTCAAGAGTATTCTTTACTCGGCCTGCTGTAAAGGTTTTCCCTTTACCTAGTAATTAGGTCCCATTGTGTTCTGTGTTTATTCCTTAGTTTTTAACCTGAATGGTTCAATGGGTGGAGGATGTTTAGTCTTTATATCATTATATTTTATTATTTTAATATAAATTTCATTAATGTTTACTTGATTAAATATTCATTGTCTTAAACTCATTATTATTTTATATAATTATCACATTTTTCATTAATTTATTTTGTAAGGGTGGTATATTTTGCTCTTTTGTGTTTTTACGCACTTTCTTTATTTAGTTCGCAAAGTGTTTTTCTAAAAGATGGACGTGCGTCATCACTACGGCTCACAACCCTCGTCACTACTATTCAATATAACATAATTTATAACCCATCTTTCTCTGACCTAATTATGTGTATGTGTGAAGTGAACACCAAATAAAGACGTGTGGTTCAAGTTCATCATCACAACCCCAAGTAAGCCTACTTGGGTCACTGTCATCGGATCTTCAGCAGCAGGTAGGATCTCATATGCCTACTTACATGAACGATTAAATATTTATCTCTCAATAAAATTAAAATCAGATTCGGCTAACAAAGTGGGGACATTTAGCGCGCGAATGCCTAGTTACCAATCCAAGCTCAATCCCCGTATCAAGGTGTTATTTTTTAACTATATTTAATGTAATTTAAAGTTAGGCCTACTTGGTATTTTTCTTTATTTTAAACGATTACAATACTTTACAAACATATTTGTTCAACATCGTCATTTATTTCTTTTAAACAGAAAAAATAAAACTTTGATAGAGATACATAACCTGGCGCCGACTACGCCACCAATTGAGTTATTCGTAATGTAGTTCAACTATATTTACACCCACTTCGGTGACTGCTTGGTCTTGGGCGTGTTCCCACGGTGTTGTGTTGTATACAACCGTGTTTTTGTTGACCAGTACATGACTCTGGACGTCCCCGTTGTGTATTTTCTCAGCCGCGGTTTCACTGTCATAACGAACGCAACTAGATCTGGTCTAAGCTCAGATAATAATATACCTAATTATATTGAGCTTCTGGATTACTTAATTTGTAACTCAGTGATGGAATGATTAGCCAGTACTAATGTAGCGTTGTCCAGGGGACGCCCGAACGTACTAATCATACATCCTTTCCGTGGAGGCTCTTTCTAGGTCCTGATGAGATGATATAGGGTGATGGCGTGTATGAGGGTGATAGTGATTACGAGGGTGATAGTGAGTATGAGGGTGATTGTTATTATGTGACTAATAGTGAAATGAGGGAAATAGTTAGAATGAGGGTGATAATGAATATGAGGGTGATAATGAGTATGAGGGTGATTGTGATTATGAGGGTAATAGTGAATATGAGGAAGATAATGAGTATGATGGTGTGGAGTCAGTAGAAATATTTAAGCCTTACTTAAGCCTAACCAACCAAACCCAGGTGACTGTTGGAGTAGTTCCCATTTCGGGGATGATACCCAAGATACCAGCCGGGAATAGAACCCGGGACCACTAGGCTCGTAGCCAGGTTCACTGGTCATTATACCACGTGTCAGTTTTACTCTCCAAAAACCGTTCACGACTGAAGGATTCGCGTATTAACCCCTATAATGACTGGTGATTTCTTGACTACTAGCCCACACAAGGTCATGCACACGACTGATGTGGTCGTGAGTCGTTCACACGACCCCGTGGGAACCCGCCTTAAGAGTTCGAGTTCGTGTGTACTGAAGGTTTTTTTCTTAAATAGTTTTCAAATCTCCTTCCACGCAAGTTCGGATACGCTTCCTTCCTAAACCCTACCCCATTCGAGTAACTATCCAATATCCGCATCGCCTTAACAGGTAGTAGGAGTAGGTATAACAGGTAGATGCGCTGATAAATAAATCATATCAATAAAGGTAAATATGTAAAGATTGATCCAACATTTTCTTTAAGCCCTCTCCCTCACCCCAAGCCCATTGCAAGTCTCATATTCTCCAATCCTCCGACCTTATTTTATCTCAGTCCACCCTTCTCTTTCAACTGGCATTTTTATCGACCCGTTTACTTTACAATATTTTATTTCCTCAGGTTAAAATAGTAATCAAAAGTATTTATGTCACTTAACAACACGAATTACTTTTTTTTTTAACATCTAAATAATAATTGTCATAATTAATTCTAATATTTACCCTTCATCATCTTACCCTCATCCTAAAGTTTACAGGTTCGGCAGAGGGAGCTTTGATTGGGAGCCTATAAGCACAACATTTCTTGGCACGCTTGGTATTTCGGTAAGTGGCGTCGTTTCGGGGGATTTTAATGATAAGCGTTCCAACAGTCGCAATCATTAGAGAGAAACTACTACTCTGCATTAATTATCGACGATAATTAATTTTGGTATTAAGATTATTGAGCCAACATCCAATGAGTAAGAACTTAAGGCTCGAATCTAGAGAGCTTAGCTGAAAATATATGTATAAATATTAAATATATTAAATATAATATATAAATAATATATATGTAAATAAGCCACAGTGACTTTAAATTTACTAAAAAAACCTAAAAATTTGAAAGAAAACTCGTAATAAATGCACACGACTAAATAGAACACGTACTTTATAAAATAAGAAAATTAGTATATATATATATATTTATATATATATATGCTAGTTATATATATGCTAGTTATATATACTAGCTAGTTAATAGCTAATATATATGCTAGTTATAATATAGTATATACTAAAGCATATATATATATATATATATCTTATCCAGCGTGGTTTCAGTGCTTCATAAGGAATATGTATTTTCCAAAGTGATACAATGTTCATAATGTTCATTATCTTCTTATTCCAATAACTATGTGTTTAGTATATAACTCGAACGGGTAGTAAGATGCGGTACTAAATAATAACATTAATAATAATAATAAACTACGTGTTTAAAAATGTTTTATGTGCTTTTGAGTATTTATGCATATAAACATATCGAGAGCATTTAAAAAATATACTTTTTCAACAATGCCTAAAAGGAGATAAAAAAATGCTTTAAAACTGGCTCAAAAAGGACCAGTCAAGCTTTCTATGCAGTAAATCATGAAATTTTAGTTGCTATATTATTGTCATGTTTTGATTTTCTCCTATATAAAGTGGATTAGCTCATACTTCTCTGGACGACGACATTACGTTGCGTTGGTTGTGGATGTGGGAGTTACTGCGTGGGTCAGTTCTTGGACCGCTGTTGTTTTCTAGGTTTGTAATGACCTACCGGCTTGAATGAAGGTCTATAAACATCTTCTGCACGCAGACGATTTCCAAATATAGTTGTCTTCCCCTGCACAACTCTTAAACAATTCCTTTGCCTTACTAAACTCAGATCTTAGTGCAGTGCACACATGGACAACTTATAATGGCTTGTTTATTAACCCTGGTAAGTCTCAATTTATTATTATACGCTCAAATAAACTTAAATCAACTATAAAGTTTTCTAATCTCCCTTGTAGGTGACATGACGGTCTAGGGGTAAGGTGTTAGACTTCTGTGCTGAGGGTCCAGGATTCAATCCTAGGTCCCGGTACAGATTTATCTGATTACCAAACCCTTCCTTCACCTCTGACAAGAGATCTTGTGAATGTGGGGAATGCCAGGCCTCCGCCGTGGTTCGGATCCCACGTTAAACTGTAGGTCCTCCATTTCATCTCACAATCACCCTACCGTTACACATTAGCGTAAGTGCGTATAGTCGGAACGAGTAGTAGGACGCGGTGCTAATAACAGTAATAATAATAATAATAATAATAATAATAATAATAATAATAAGTCAATGTGCACTACATGGTCCAATCCATACGAGCGTTTTAAGTACCTGGTGTTCGGCGTTAACCAGGCGTCTGGCGCTTTTAACGTCACGTGTGGAGTAATCCAAATACAGGCAACCTTCAGCGCTAAGAACGTGGCGTTTTCAACGTTCGTATGGAATGGCCCTTTAGATTAGAGTTAGTTTAAAATTCGATAATCAGTCGGTTCAGAAAGTGCACTTTAAATGCCTTAAATAAATGATAACGGGTATAGACAGATAGAGTGCCTTTCGGAATTTATATGTGTCTTTTTTTTTACTAAAACTGTAACGACCAGATTCGAATACGAGTGCACTGCACACATTTCTGTCATATATTGATATTTTCTTTTCCATTTAACTCCCACAGGTCGCGCGAGCCGGGAGATGAGGTGGGCACGATTTGATGAACGCTCTTAATCTTAGTCGACAATAGTTGTCGGCAAGGCAAGATAGAAAGAGATTGTGAATGTTTTGAACATAATACATATTCTAATAAGAGTTTAACGTTTTTGACCACTAGGCCACCACTGCTGTTTTCAGAAGGTTCATCATAATGTAGCGTTCCACGGGATAAATTATGAGGAAAAACAACAAACAGATCACGTGCTAGAGAGGATGGGGGAGGAGGGTAGCTATTAGAGGTCCATTTATTGCGACTTGTTCGCTTCTTATTCATGCGATGACGTCATGATATTGATTACACTATATATTACGTAGAATGTGACAGTTTGCTTTGCCGGTTTCGCATGTGTTTACATTCAGTGTGAGATACGAGGAAGTCAAGAAAGAGACTCCTTGTGATTTCAGTACGATATAGACAAAGGATATATACACAGAGGAAAGAGAGAAACAATTTATAGATGGAAATCTTAAAAGCTATACATAATATTAAATTTAAAACGTTTTGAAAACAATTATTTTATGTAAATCTTTACATCTATAAACATTTTTACCCAATAGTGCATTATGGCGGTAATAGGTTGAGTAAAACTGATATTTATTTATATTCGACAGTTTTCTAAAATATAAGAGACAAATTTGAGACAAGATTATCATTATTATGATTATTATTAAAGAAAAGCCAAACAGAGCGTTATTTAAGGAACTTCCTTATCACTAATTTATCCTGTTCACTGTAGAGGTTCTGATTCAAATATTTAAATTTACATTATTATGATGTATATGTATGTTTATTGTTAATGCTTTTCAAATAATTATAGCTTTACTCCTATCAAGTTATTTATTTTTTATTCTTATCAGTAATATTTTCTAATATTTCGTAACTATTCATCAGTAAATATGATTATTTAGCTATGATTGTTTATCTTATTTTCTCATGTAGGCTTATTTATACGTACTTGTGTACTTTCAGTGCTGGCCTGTAATAGGTCTCACGACTATTGGCCTGTCATAGGTCTCACGACTATTGGCCTGTAATAGGTCTCACGACTATTGGCCTGTGATAGGTCTCACGACTATTGGCCTGTAATAGGTCTCACGACTATTGGCCTGTCATAGGTCTCACGACTATTGGCCTGTAATAGGTCTCACGACTATTGGCCAGTACTATAATAAAGTAAATTGAAAGTGAAATTATTTAAAGGCCTCCATCTTGTAAGAGATTGGATTGTTGGTGGCGAGACGATCCAGTTTTGAATCTCGGCCGTGTTCAATGAGGGGGTTGATTTCCACGGGGGATTTTAACTGTATTTTCCTCCATCCTCTTTACAAGCTAATATGGGTGCATTTATTCTAATTCACCTTTATCCTCTCTCCCTTCAATTAAACCACTAAAATTAATGTTGTTAAAAAGTAGTAATTTAAAAAAAGCAAAGTTTAAAAACCAATTGAAAGAGAACAGCAATATTTACGTGTTAAGCATTTACAAACAAAACTAATGGAAGAAAATAAATAAGATAGGAAAGCTAGGATTATTATTGCACCCGATTTGTAAGGAATTCATAATGACATTGGGGGTACAGATGAAAGGCAAAAACTCTCTCCCCTTAAAGTTATTTTATTCATTTTTAGTCTCCCCTCCTCTTCAACAGAGGGACACTTAATACGCTCACTATCAGCAGCAAAAAAGGGGATGATGTTAATAGAGGGTTAATGTAGAATATTTAAGCATATATAAATATTTTGTAGTAGAGGTTGAATAATATTTACATTGATTTGATTGAGACTATGCGCAGATTCTTTTTTTTAAATAATTACATAGGAGAATATTTATAATTAGGTTAGAGGAGTCGCGCCATTATTAGACTACTGTATTTCATTCACCCCTTGGGTTTGATGTGCTTCTCACGTATAAGGAGGCCATACCCATTTTATTAATTGGGAAGGTCATGTAATTTTATGAGTTGCTGTACTGTGCCCCTTCGTAAATATCATGTTGTATTTAGGATATTTTATTTAATCACATTGGGAAGAATATTACGCCAATTTAAGGTTAGTGTAATTATATTCCGTTGGGAAGACGATCATGCCTTTTTTAAGATTGATAAGAAGACTAAACTACTTCGCCTCTTTAAGATGGTCGTGTCACTTTAGACTAGTCTACTTCACCTCTCTAGATAGTCGTGTCACTTTAGACTAGTCTACCTCGCCTCTTGAGATGGTCGTGTCACTTTAGAATAGTCTACCTCACCTCTTGAAATGGTCGTGTCACTTTAGACTAGTCTACTTCGCCTCTTAAGATGGTCGTGTCACTTTAGACTAGTCTACTTCACCTCTCTAGATGGTCGTGTCACTTTAGACTAGTCTACCTCACCTCTCTAGATGGTCATGTCACTTTAGACTAGTCTACCTCACCTCTTGAGATGGTCGTGTAACTTTAGAATAGTCTACTTCACCTCTCTAGATGGTCGTGTCACTTTAGTCTAGTCTACTTCGCCTCTTAAGATGGTCGTGTCACTTTAGACTAGTCTACCTCACCTCTCTAGATGGTCATGTCACTTTAGACTAGTCTACCTCACCTCTTGAGATGGTCGTGTAACTTTAGAATAGTCTACTTCACCTCTCTAGATGGTCGTGTCACTTTAGTCTAGTCTACTTCGCCTCTTAAGATGGTCGTGTCACTTTAGACTAGTCTACCTCACCTCTCTAGATGGTCATGTCACTTTAGACTAGTCTACCTCACCTCTTGAGATGGATTTAGACTAGTCTACTTCACCTCTCTAGATGGTCGTGTCACTTTAGACTAGTCTACCTCACCTCTCTAGATGGTCATGTCACTTTAGAGTAGTCTACCTCACCTCTTGGGAAGGTTTATGTCCCTTTTAGCTTCCTATGAGGAAAGATGTCACTCAAATGCCATTCTGAATTAAACAAACCACAGTACTGTTGTGGCTGCTCTAGGCTCCGTCAAGCAACGCTTTCTTGGCAAATCAACGACGAACAAGAAGGGCCCTAAAGCCGTGTCTATATTCTATGTGATTCTCTTTCCTTATACTAGTCCATTTCATGTTTCAATGAAGTGCACAAACTTTGTATCATGGGGTATTATGTTGTTTAATGGAAAAGAAGAATACTTTGTCCAACTAAACTCATCAAAAACAAATTTAGAATATTCGATATCTACTATCAAGATTTTCATAATGCATATTTTTATGCGTTCTAATAACAATGGTCATTATTTAACTAAGTTGTCTGGAAATTGCAATTTTTGTGTGTTAATAAGAATAAAATGACGAGCGTTACATTTACTGTCATTGATGCTTCAAATTTTAATACGTGCATCAATGCTTTTTCTTTTTAACTTTTGATAAATTCACCGTAGGCTTCCTTACCAATGGTCCTCAGAAAGTTATCTCCTTTTCGACCACGTCTTACTAACCAGCCGGGCTACATGCATTTTAGTTAAACTAATGAAAACCAGATGTTAAAAATATTATTTTAGTGAAAATACATCCCCTATTTGCGTGAAGGGGGAACCCTTTTAGTAAATCCACCCTCAATTCGCCTGACTAGAATTGTAACCCTGACCTGACTGTTCAGAAACCAACCTAACTATATGAGCATGGAATTTAGTCCACGTGTCCGCCGATGTGAGTGCTATCAAGTTAAACGTGGATCCAACTTCTACGATGTCTTACATAGAAATCTTACGGATATATAGGTTAGGATTAAGACTTTTGTGCTAGTACCATGTGGCTTACAAACTAGTGACCTTAAGGATTACAAACTAACGATCTTATTAATTACAAACTACATAATTACATACTAATGACCTTACAGATTACGTAATTAGGACCTTAAAGTTGAAATACTATGTACCGTATAACTTACAAGCTGGAAAGAATAGCTCTGGGAGGGGGGCAACCAGGGACGTATTATAGTTGCGTAGTAGGCCACGGGAGGTGCCACTGATCACTAAGTTTACCATACAAAAGTGTCAACAGCCCTAAGAATCAACCCTTTTCTCTAAATAGAGAAGGCGGTTGCAATGCAAAGAATAGACAATAAGATCACTAAGGGTCTTTATTTGACCCAGACACAATCAGTAAAATTCAGTACCCTAAATTTAGCAGTGTTAACTTTCAGAGAATAAAGTGCGCAACCATTTGAGTTAAAGGAAGTTAGGGTTTGCTCGACGAAAATAATAACAAATGACATGAAATTGATAAAGGGCTGAAGGCCGCTTTATTACCAGGGATAATAATTAAAGTTTAACAATATATATATATTGTTGGTTGCGGACAATACGCAATAACAATAATCCAACAATAATTATCGTGAAGCGAATGAGTGTGTATAAGTAAAAAGAATAATAGCATGAGGTCACAACGTACTAAATGTAATTGTCAAGATTAAAGAACATGCTTACTAATCTAACAGAACCAAATCAAATGCAATAGAGTAAATGTTCGTGAACAATACTCAAAATGAATTGAAAGTGGGTAAACACCCTATCGTCTAATGAACATATTTAAGCCATTCAAAGATACCTAAATAAATATATTTGAAATTACACTTGTTAAAAAGTCAGTACACGTCATATTCCCTTAACTTATACATATCATGTATTAAATTTCTGCTCATAACTAACTATACACCAGGCTACAAGGTATACAAACAATGATATTATTCCCATCTAACACCCAAGTGGCGGGGGTAGCCTACAGACTTACAAGCAGAATAACATTCTAACTTATTAGCTTACTCAACTATAAACTTTGAACATATCAAAATCCTTTACTTAATTTCCCACTCGCGTAGCAATACCAAACAATATTATATTAATCAAGACACGCTACAACTGTAAGCCTTACAAACTATCGTGCGACATGATGAGCAAAGGTTGATTTACTTTATCTAATTTGTAAATAATATAACCCTACCAGTACTAAGAGGCATAAGGCTATCTATCACCTGCCCGGCCATAAACTAAACAAATCTAAATATCTGATAAATACATTTAGTAAAATACCAATAAATAAATATGCTGAAGGAATTCCAAGAATAATGAATCCCTACATAATTTGGCAAGAGTTAGAGACGTTCCTCAGTATTCCTATAAAAAAATTTAAAAAAAAATCCAGCATAATGCACACTTACATAAAGTAAGCTCCTATATCCTAATAGCATCATTCTGAGTACAATCTTATATTCACATTTACCCAGCGGGGAAAATATGGGAGGGAGGTATTTCAAGTCCAATGATGTCATCTTCAGCAAGTAATGGCGTTAGTCTCTCCTCGACGCCTGCGCACAACGTCGAAAGAGCGACAGTTCGAGGGGTAGGATAACACACGTGATCACATAGAGTACCTGTGCGTTGCTCGCTCCTCGAGGAAAGTGGGCTGGCTTAGGTAGTAGCACTCTGTGATTTCATTCTTGTCTAATGTGGATGGTGGACATTCCTGTGTGTCGATGTATGTGGAGGATCAAAACACGGCGCTGGTCTCCCGGTAAAACGGGGTCAGTGTGTGTACTTTTGTAGGTGGTGGAGGTTAGGTGGCGAAGATGTTTGTAGCCACGGTACAAGAAGTTGTAAACATTTTTAGGCTCCAACATTTAAGAAACATTTTTCTTTTCAACGTTTTGACATTGTCATTTTATTTTACAAAAATATTAACTGTTAAAATCTCAATGCTTTTCATAAGGAAATATTGTCATCACAACAAATTATATTTGTTTAAGACAAAAACATATTTTATAATATAGTTAGTTTGTTTTGTTATTCTTGATTGAGGGTACGGAAAGACTGGGCGAGCGAGCGAGTGACACGCTTGAAAGATAGAACTGGTTCTATTTTTCAAACGCTCACGTTCGAGCCGGAACAGTCTAGTTTACGGACGTTGGGCAACAAAATCGTATGTTGATCCATTGGATGCTGGGAAAACTTCTCATTTTGACATAATATTTGACTTTTTTTATTATTATTGATAGGTTTAACACATTTGCTACTATTGGCATAATTTAATTGGTTTTATATATATATGTGTGTGTGTGTAAAACTGATATGCTAAATATTTCAATATTATAATCGAAGTAGGCCCTTTAAAATAAGAATCGCCATCAGTGTGGAGAGAGGATGGGAAAACCACAACAATCAATCACTTGTCAAAAACGACTCTCAGTTCACTGAACCAAGATTCGAACCTTTGCCTCCTCGTCAACAACTATCGATGGCTAACTGCTAATCACGTGCTCGCTCGTCAGTCTGGCCACGCAGTCGCTCGCTCGCTTGTGAGTCCCTTACCTAGGATCAGGTCGCTGTATTATGACTGGGCTAATCTCACCAGGGATTTTTTTTTAAATTTATTTGAGGTTGGCTATTTAACGTGCAATTTCTGAGTCAATACACGGCTTGTGAATCAGCACATGGCCTAAAAACCAACTTAAATCTATCCAACATCCAACTCCTGGTGTTTGATACATCACTGTCAAAGGGGAAACCCACATTTCACCAATGATACATTTTTTCGACCTTGCTGAGAATTTAATCCGTGGCCCTCAGCTCAGCAGGAAGACGCGCTACCGACGGAGCTTTCATAGCGCCCTGAAGAAGCCTCTTTTATGAATATTGAACTGTACATCGTATTCGAGTGAGAGCGTGTTGATTGGCCCTCTTTTATCATTCGCAGGCACTTCTGCGTTAGAGAGCCCTTTGCTCGCTGATAGATATTTTGCTCTACTTCAAGTGTCCGAATCTGACGAGGCGCTCATCCATCATCCTGATTGTTTCCCAGAGTGATAAATAGCTATTTAATGTGTGAATGGGTGTAGAAAGTGAGTGGTAGACACTTCCGTTTTGTTATTCGTTTAGCGTTATCCAATATTTCCCTCACCCTCCGTTCATCAGATCTTCCTCGCACTTGCGAATGGATTGAAAGAGAAAGTCAATTATTAGATTTTGGAGTGCCTGGATTAATATGTATTTTTAATACTTTTTTATTATTTTTAGAGTACGATTCAGATAGAAAGACTCTTTTACAAAGTACAAACATTATTTTTGCAATCAACATTGCTATTTTACTAGTATTGTTTTTTATTAATATGGTCTATTGATAATATTTCTTAGGACTGGCAGTCAAATATCACATAACTTAAATTATAAATATATTTAAAAAGATTTAGTACCACGATTCTAGCGCACAGAAAAGTGTCTTCTGATGAAGATTGGACTGTTCGTTTCAACACATGGGTTATTAAAAGCGTAATCTATGAGTTAGGGAAAGAGAGCGTAGTTTAAGGGAAGTGTTCCCGCATCAACGTTGGAAGAGGATTGATCAAACGGGAAATGCCACTCCCAGTAGATACAGTCGAGAGGTATATGGTGTTTTCACAAGGTCCCTCCGAGGGTTTTTTGGAATTAGATGTCTAACTTTAAATTCAAGGGTAGTTTACTGAAGGGAGAAAAAAAAAGAGAAAAAATAGATTTTCTCGAAATTCGCTCTAACGGCTTAGATTAAATGATATATCTCGACACTGTTTATCGCTATAAACAAGCTGGCAGTTCTCATTTTTTCATGGATATGAATTTGAGGATAGTTTATGTGGGAGGGAATTTTCCAATTTTCATCATCTCTCCACAGTTATTGAGATACAAAATAACTCATCATTGTAAAATTATAGTCCTATTAAAGATGAAAATCTTTAATTTGAAATACATTTTTACTAAGCCAATAGTTCCTGAGCTATAACCAAACATATATACTTTTTAATTCAGGTTTTTGAAAATGAATTTGATTCTTATGCTCTTTGATGGACAAAGATGTTTCTCTTTTCTCAATATTTCTGTAACAGTGTTTCTAGTTTCTAATGCCATAGAGTAAGTAAAAGTGTATATTATTTCATTTATGGTCTCTAGTTTAGTGTTTCTATAACAATGTATAGACCTATTATTTAGATTCACAAATCTTAAAAGAGTCTTTAGTAACTGTATATTTTTAAGAAAAAAAGCGAGATAAAGTGTCTGCGGTGCGTTGTTCCATTTTATTTAATATTGTTGTTGTCTGAATTAGGACAAACTAATGTTTTAAAATATAATTATATTAACTTTAGTTGCCGATACAGCCATGACTGTATATTGCAAGCATTTTTATAAAAAAAAAGTTTTTTAGCGCCATGTCTTACTACCCGTTCGGGCTGTACACATATTTACCAATCATGTTAATAAGTTAGGAATGAGAAAAGTTGAATTTAGAGAAAGTGTACACACATTCCCATGGAAGGAGATTGGAAAAGTCCCTCCCCCTTCCCCCAGTATAATCGACCAGGATACGAACCCGTAATCAGTAGTTCAGTTTATAGCTAGAGTGATGCCTTAGACTATTCAGCCATCGAAACCGGTCTATTAAGGTATTGCAGATTATAACAAAACCAATAACGTTCACAAGAAGTTCATTGAAATGTTTATAAGAGCAGTAAAAAAAACCAACGTTAAACAAATGAACATTGACAACCGACTGGTTGAGTGTTTGCCAAATGGCTGTATCCCAGAAAAGTTAAGTTAATGTATTTAAATAAATAGCGGTCAAATAACTTGTAAAACAAAACTAATAAAATAAAGTACCGTATAGCCTCGGCTCTCTTTAATATCGAGTAAGTAGTTGTTCAACGCACTTACAGTAGCTTTATTTCTCCGCGTATGAAAAAGAACGATGGAATGAGCTTGTACTCTACATTTACTTACCCGCCTCGGTGGCGTAGTTGGCTAACGCGCTAGACGTGTTGAGCTCTACTGCTGAGGACGGGGAGATCGAGGTTCGAATCTCGGTCGGGTGAACTGGGGGGGGGAGGGGT
>CABFVZ010001265.1:206790-221652 GCA_902151445.1 Timema monikensis
TTTCCTAAATGGTTTTCCACTCTCCCTCCACGCAAATGCGGGTTCACTTCCTCTAATTTAACCTTCCAAATTCCTAATCCATTAGCGTAATTAGTACTTAAAGTGTATAACCCGAACGGGTAGTAAGACGCGGTGCTAAATATAATAATAATAATAATACATTTACTTTTCCATTTAACCGTAGTATGAAAACAATATTGTGAGTGTAAAAATTATATAATATACAATAAAAACTTGTTAATTCGAACCAATTGAGATAGAAACTTGTTCGGAAAAAGCGAAAATTCGGATTAAGCTGGAGAATACAGGGATACAGGATTTTTAAATTACAGTTTAAGGTGTTTAGTCAAATTTTCATTTATTTAACTGTTGTATAGCACGTGATATGTATTGAAATTATTTGTAGTAACAAGAAAATATATTGTGCTGTCTAGAGCATGTAAATATTAAACATTTAATATCAGATATCACCATTTCTTATAATTCTATTTTAGCTTTGAGCTTGTTAACAAACACAATATATATCATTTGACTTGTTTTCCCCCGTTTTCCGAAAAGTGTGTTCGGATTATCCGTAATTTCGGACTACCGGGATTTGGTCTGACGGGGTTTTACTGTTTCAAGGTTTTAACAAACATTACTGGTAGGTGTTTATTTTTTACACCGTATCTTACTACCCGTCTTAGTTAAATTAATTTTAATTACACTAGTGTGATACGGAGTTTTATTATTATTATTATTATTAGCACCGCGTCTTACTACCCGTTCGGGTTATACGCACTTACGCTAATGTGTAATGGTAGGGTGATTGTGAGATGAAATTAAGGACCTACAGTTTAACGTGGAATCCGAACCACGGTGGAGGCCTGGCATTCCTCACATTCACAAGATACGGAGTTTTAAAATTTAGAGAAATTTTCCATAATTTGCGTGAAGATATAGTATGAAAAACACGGATTAGTGCTCCAGATAAGTTAGCGAGCCTCTAACGCCCTGTAAAACCCAACTAGACGTGGTTTTATCAAAGTGTAACGACCGTTTATGTTTGTGGACTTGTATGTCTCTCAAAGATTTTTAAACATAATTATCTTGACCCTAAACACGTAGGCACCCACTTAACTCCCTATGGACATGTTTTTTTATTATTCTTTGACCCACAATCTGTCCAGGGGTATATTAAATGTTAAAAACCTATAATTTACGCATAAGTGTAGAGAGAGGATGGAAAACCACAAAAGATGTATCACATGTTGGAAACGACCCTCATTACACCCGGCCGAGATTTAAACCAACGAGCCAGTCTAGTGTGAAAGTAACGTATTATACCGTGTGACCACCAGTACGGGTAGGGAAAATTACGTTAAATTATAAAACAAATAAGCGTCGTTACGTAGCTAGTCGTCCGTATCTTAAAGCGCACTACGTCGATTCTCGACGTTTGATAAATATTTCAACAAGTGCGTTACTTACTCGTTTAGCGGCGTTGTTAAAAGCAACCGACAAAAATGCGTGCCCGTGACGTAGTCCCTCGCAACCTATCAAGTAGCGAATGCTTCAAACAATCTTTTAAGGGCACCGACTTCCTTAAAATAAAAATCCCACACTGCGATGTTTCTGATGAAAATAAGACCTCTGACGCTTCACAAAACCACAACAATAATCCTGAAATAAATTTGCATTTTCTGTTGAGATCATAGCAACAAATTATTTATATTTATTTGAGGTGTTTAACGTGAACTTTACGAACCGACTGATTATACCAGCACACGATAATTTCTATGAGCGAGTGTGAAAGGACCTACTAGTTTCGCAGGGAAAAGTATTTTCCCCAAAGCTCCAAGGTTTCTTTTACATGTCACAATTGACATGAGGCCAACGAATTTACTTCTCCTCCGAAAGAAGCTGTGCTGCGGATTCTTATCACCCAAGAAAAATCTGGTGACCCCAGCCGGGTTTGAACCCACGAGCATCGGGTCCTGAGGTGAACTCTTTACCTCCAAGACCACCTAGTTCTTCAACAACACATTTTTGTTTTAAGGAAGAGTGGATTAAGTCCCCTACACCCTTCACATTCATGATTAACTACAGAACTTCTACAATTTGAGTAAAAACGTCGCTGAAAATGAAATAATTTTAAATGTTCACATACATTTTTTTAATGGATTCAGATTAAATTGTAAGGTTGTTTATGGTATTTTGAACTTAATTTTTTTAAACAACAAATCAATATTACAATATTAAAAACAGTTGAATGTAATGTATTTCAACGCTCTATTAGGCCTCGTATCTCGTCCGGCTAGCCGTGAAATTATATACACGACTTACGCTACAACCGTGAAACATATGGAAGAATGATTTTTTTTTGCATGATTTACAAAATATATTGAAATTGGGTAGGCTTATTAGTTTTTTCCCTTTGAAATAATTGTTTTTAGCCTTTGTTGTATTTTTTAAAAATCTGATAAAATAGTTTCATTGGTCTAGATTTCACTGTTTTTTTTAAGGAAAACACAGAAAAATGCACCATGAAAGTATAGTACGTCTTAATGGAGCTGTGCTACCTGAGTTAGGTGTGTTCCATTGGCCGAGCGAGCGAGACTGGTGATTTGGTTGGAGTGTAGGGGAGGAGAGAAAAGACCAGTGTTTTTGCAGTTTTTATAGCGAAAAAATTTGTTCAAAATAAATCAAGAATTGCTTCAGTACAAACACATAGTTTAGTTTTCTGCACATAATGACCTTAACATTTCTCTAATCTGTCAAGGATGTCCAGAGACTTAATGATAACTTTTTCTATTCATTTAAAAAGTGTTTCATCTAATGCCGCTTTAATCACGATATATATTCAACAACTGTTGATATTACCTTGTGAATAAAATTAAACTATATATTTCTACTGGAGAAATATTTGATGTATTTCGTCCAAACCCGCCTCGGTGGTGTAGTTGACTAACGCGCTAGTCGTGTTGAGCTGCTCGACTGCTGAAGACGGAGAGATCGAGGTTCGAATCTCGGTCGGGTGAACTTTTTTTTTCCTAAATGGTTTTCCACTCTCCCTCCACGCAAATTCAGGTTCACTTCCTTTATTTCAACCTTCCCAATTCCTGATCCATTAGGGTAATTAGTACTTAAAGGGTATAACCCGAACGGGTAGTAAGAAGCGGTGCTAATATTATTATTATTTCGTCCAAAAAAAGGTTTTGTTCTAAAAAATACAAAAACCCTTACCTTTGCTCGCCTTCCTTACATCCCCACAGAAGTCAAGTGCCACTGGAAGTGGAAGTGCTCAACCCGGCCGCTGCGGGCACTTGGCGCTCTTACAAGTTACGAGCTACGTATTGCGCCTTACAACTAACTCATTCTTTGCTATTTTTATTTTCTAGTGTTTCGCAGGCCACTCAACAAACTAGCGGGTGATCCTACCAATACACAAGCCACTCTAAATGGACCCGGCCGAGATTCGACCCCCTAAACTCCTCCCCGTCACTTGGAAACCAAACTAGACTGGCACTTTTAACCGCGTGTCCACCACTGTGGATATATTTGGATCTTATGTGAATACTCTTTGTCATGGATGTTATGGGAATACTCTTTGTCATGGATGTTGGAGGGCAAATGTTACAGCCATTACGATTTAGATGATGGATGTCCACCCATGCTAAAAAAAAATAATTCTATGATAAGATTGGCAG
The DNA here is from genome assembly GCA_902151445.1 of Timema monikensis. NCBI lineage: Eukaryota > Metazoa > Arthropoda > Insecta > Phasmatodea > Timematidae > Timema > Timema monikensis. The sequence continues at coordinate 210,480 of CABFVZ010001265.1, forward strand.
GATCAAATGATTGTCATATTATTTTGATCAGGATGGTCAGAGTTTGATTCCAACTGGTGCAATTACACGTTCAACCCTTCCTATAGGAACAGGTGGTCGGACACATTAAGGTTGGAGTGTAGGAGACGCAAGAAACGGTCAGTGTTTTTGCAGTTTTTATAGCGAAAAATATTTTTGTCCAAAATAAATAAAATATTGCTTCAGTAGAAACATATGATTTAATTTTATTCAGGTGGTGATATCAACAGTTGTTGAATATCTGTCAAGGGGGGCCTGGAATTTTAATGACAACTTTTTCTCATCATTTAAAAAGTTTCCCATCTAATTCTGAATTTCTCACGGCAGTTATTCAAATACTGTTGATATCACCATGTGAAGAAAATTAAACTTATGTTTCTACTTAAGCACTATTTTATTTATTTTGGGTGACCTGGCGGTCTAGGGGTAAGTTGTCTGACTTCTGTGCTGGGGTCTGGGGTTCAATTCTCGGTCACGGCATAGATTTATTTTATTGCCAAACCCTTCCTTTACTTCTGACAAGACGTGTATTAATCACAACTTGTGAATGTGGGGAAAGCCAGGCCTCCACCGTGGTTCGGATTCCACGTTAAACTGTAGGTCCTCCATTTCATCTCACAGTCACCCTAACATTACACATTAGCGTAAGTGCGTATATCCCTAACGGGTAGTAAGACGCGCTGCTAATAATAATATTTATTTTGACTAAAACAGGTTTTGCTATAAAAGCTGCAAACACATTTATCTTTTCTCGCGCTCCCTCTACTCTTATCTTAAACCTCATCCACACTAACCTAGATCCATCAATATACATTGTAAACTGACAAATGTTTGCGTCCTTGTATGCAAATACATTGCTGTTGCATAGATCACAATAAAACAATTTTTTTTTACTTTTTCAAAAAATAAAGTATTGTAATCCTGAACATTTTCACTATTACGGTTATATGGGTTTTACAATTGTATCTGTCCCATTGTATTCCTGTCTCTGTGTCAGTATATACCTGGGCTGCAGCTGATATGGTTTGATGGTTTTAATTGAAAATTGATATTTAGATGTTCCATCGGCGTAAATCTAATACAAATTGTGATTTTCATTCAAGTCGTAAAATTATGGGTAGTTTACAAATGATTGATTTTGAAATTTGTTCGTAGTTAGCTTTAACTATTTTGTTTTGAATGGATAGCTATGGATTTTTTTCCAAGATAAATAGCAATGTATACACGGTACTGGTTTTTTTTTTCAGAGAAATATTGATTTAGTTTAATGAGCAATGAATTTTGAAAATTTAAATTTAAAAAATTTGCTTTAGCAACTTTGTTCAAAATTTATATCTGACGAGTATTTAATATTATTATCAAATTGCTTTTTTTTTTAAGCGAAAACCTATTAAGAAGTAATTTAATGTTGGTTAATTTCAGAAAATGTTGGTATCAACTAAAGTAAATAATATTGTGTTGTGCCATTTATTAAATGAGTTCTGTAAACACATCCTACGTTGGTTTAGAATTTGATCTAGTAGCTTTATTTGACTATATGAAAAGGTTCAACCAAAGAACGCATCGACCTTAGGTCTACACTCGCATGACGTCATTTCCATTTTAGCCTAAAAGAGCTTTCTCCACCTAGTAGATTAGTGCTTATTTGCTGACACAGATCCCATTACGAATAATTTCCGTCCACCTCTCTCGTAATATACCTTTAGTTAACAATCGGGCGTGGTCGACTGGGAATACAGTTATTAGTGAGGGCTAATCTATTATAGACTACTGGTTGAAGTTCATGGATCGAGTACCAGTTAACATAATTATTTGTACATTCCATTTATCCTGAATGGGTACAGTCTTGATGGACTAGACTATAGCCTTATCTTATAAGCTACGCCATAATGGAACCAAGCAGGCTAGTAGCCTTACCTTGGCATACTATACTATGGCTCTATCTTATAAACTACATCATAGTAGAACCAAGAAAGCTAGCAGCCTTAACTTGGCATACTATACTATGGCTCTATCTTATAAACTACACCATAGTAGAACCAAGCAAGTTAACAGCCTTACCTTGACACAATAGAGTATGGCTTTATCTTAAAATCGACATCACAGTGAAACGAATCAAGACCAGGTGAAGTTGATACATTAACTCGCGTGTTCACATATGTGGTTTTCTGGAACGTAGAGGCTGTATATTGGATCTTGAGTAATGTGTAGCGGTTGATGTGGAGTAGCAGGTGGAGGGGAGGAGGACGAGATGCTTTATATTCAAGACCAGTTCTGTGTTTTTTCCCAGGACCTAATTGCTGAGCCAGTCAGTAAATTCAAATTTCCAGAGTAGAACTCTATTACAGAAATTTTGTTTGATAATTTATATGTGTTAACACATATTTACATATTTAAAGATTTAATCTTTTCGAATTGCTGTAACCATATTAGCTTAGAGGCTATTGTGGAAAGCATGGTATGATTCATGTGTGAGTCCACCACTTTATGAGCCCAGTCAAGATGTGATCCTAGTCCATCTCCGGCAATCTATTCTAATGTAAACCTAATGCCTTAGACGTCCTTTCCGGATAATATTTTAAAATATAAAATACCATCTTACCTAGTTAATTCTCTTGTCTTAAGGTAGTGGAAAGTTCAAGGCCGACAGAACGCAAGCTCCCCATTAAAGTACATCCAAAGACGTCTCCATCCATTTCCTAGACAAACTCACCCAATCCCCTTCAAATCCATTTTCACATTATCCTTCACTGACGTCTAGGTCTACCAAATCGTCTAGTATATTCAGGTTCCCCAACTAAAAGTTTGGATGCATGCTTGTCACCACCCATACATGCCACATGACCACCCCACCTTAGCCAGTGTCTTTATTTAAGATAATATGTGTGGAGATGCAAACAAACTACGGAGTGCCTCATAATGTAGCAAAGAAAGAACACCGGATAAAATTATGGTTTTGTTTATTCTCTGTTTAATACAGTGGATTAAATGGGTCACTGGTTAAATGGGGAAGCCGTTTATTTGCGACAACATTTGAAGAACAGAAACCAAACAAGTATTTCGACTGAGTTGTTTCCGCTTATTTAGGCCACTTTGCCGCTTAATTGGGGCAGTGAAGGTCATTATTGAACAACAAACTCTATTTAGATGGCACCCACGTTCAAAACATAGATCTCATGGGGCCAGTTTCATTGTCAGACTTTGTACGCCTCAAGTGCTACTAGGTCTGGCAATGGAACTGGCCCCATGTGGCAGCAGCCGAGTCACTTATTGCGAAGTCGTGTAAGGTGGTTATGTTGCGCTTGTTCTGTGTCGTGGTAATCAAATTGACGATCACCTTTAGTGCCAAGATGAAAATTAAGGTCATGAGGAAACGATTGCGTAGCCAATTATGATAAACCAATCAATATGACACAAGAAGGCCAAGAAATGGTGACTATGATATACTCAAGTGAGTGACTAGCCAGAAGGCCAAGAGATAAATAGCTGAATTGAGATGATATATCATGCAAGAAAGCAATGAAGGCAGTCCTTTATCAGCATTAGATACCTGTGCCGAATGTGTTCAGTTGCAGTTCATAAAGAGAACACGCCAAGATACACTCAATAACTTTTATTCAAAATAAGAACCCTTATTAAAATGTAACCCTGGTTTGACAGTAATAATTTTGACTGTATCTTCATTTTACATACGTACATAATATGTTTGTTTGCTTGTAGCCTTAGCTATGTTTAAATAAATGTATGTACGAATATATATTAAATATATTGTGCTTTTCTTAAATGCCACATAACTTTTATTTTATTCAAACTTTTTTCTCCGTTAGAATGGTTTTTTTTACAGATCATTGGCTAAAATTTCTCTTAAATGGGGCTGCCGCTTAATTGGGACAGAGTGATCTAGCCCCGATGTGTCCCAATCAACAGGAATCTACTGTATTTCAAGACAGAAAAGGAGATGACCACAGCTAACAAACTGATATCATCAGGATCTATCTGAATTAACTGATATTTATCATCAAACACTTCCACCTCTTCTTGAATGGAGTGTATTTCTTCCACAACATTAAAACAGAGTCAACCCTACAATTATCTCCCTCTACCCCTTCCTCACTCTTCCTCCTCGACCACTGGTAGTGGAAGTGTGTTTAAACAAGCTAACCACTGGTGCGAACCATCTCGTACCAAAACAAGAAAGTTCCGGACAATCGCTCGTAACTACGTCTCGTTGTTTGCTCGAAGACTTTGGCACTCCACAAATGTTTGCTCCAGTTCTTGACTAGTATTGTCTTTGAACAACGCTTTTACACATTATTTGATTTAGATAAGAGCCTTCTCTACGTCAGTGGGAGATCAGGGCAATACCCACCTCCCCCCGTTGCAATGAAACTAATTAAAAGTATTGAAACCAATAAGCCTATTTTAATGTTGTAAAGAATGACAAACACCTCCCTCATCCTATCCCCTAAATGACCCAACACTCCCCTCACCCTAGCTCCTACATGACATAGCACACCCTTCACCCTATCCCCTACATGACCCAACACCCCCCTCACCCTATTTTCTACATGACATAGCACACCCTTCACCCTATCTCCTACATGACCCAACACCCCCCTCACCCTATTTCTTACATGACATAGCACACCCTTCATCCTATCTCCTACATGACCCAACACCCCCTCACCCTATCTCCTACATGACCTAACATCTCCCTCTCCCTAGCTCCAACATGACGTAACACCCACTTCACCCTATCTACATAACCTAATCAACAACTCTTTCAACTAAGCTCTAATGTATGGAAAATAATGTAGCATAGAGTTAAAACTCTCCTGTAGTTTTAGTTAATATTATTACCTACTAAAACTTTTTAGGCTTATGTACATATTTAACACTTTTATTGTGACAGCGACTTTTTGTTTAAGGTTTGTATTAAGATTATAAATATATTAATCAAAGTTGTGGTTTTTATTAATATTTAATTATTAATTAAAATAATTTTATAAACTAGTAATACTATTATTACTAAAATTATTATAAATAAAAATCTCTATTAGTTCAAATTAATACTTGAAGGAGCCTGATGACAGTTAGTTGGCCCCCTTGACAACACTTGTTCTGCGTGTGTTATACAGCTTGTATCAATAATGTTTGATGAGTGTGTTGTCTTAGATTAAGTTGGTGTCAACATACGTGGAAATAACATGTTGCACTCAAATGTGGTTTTTTTAAATCAAGTTATAAGTTGTATCAATAGTTTGTATTTTACGTGCATCATTTCTCATTTCGCGTCTGTGCTATACATGTACTCACACTAATGGAGTAGGGGTGGAGAGGAAGATCTTACACAGTGGCGGCTTGCGGCCTACTAAGTAGTTAAACGAGATGGCTCGAAGGAGGTGGCACCAAGAGCCTATTACATATATAAGCATAAAGCAAGCCTTTTGAAATTTTTTTTATCAGGGGGTATCAAGTGTTTTTGGGCCTCCTTTCATTTTTCCTTAATTCTGTCTAAGGAAAGAATAATAATCCTATCTGAAAAAAAAGAAGAAATAAGACACCAAAATATATTTTAATTCATACTTATACATCTAAAAAATGGAATAAAAAACTTATAATCTACTAATTTAGTAATAGTACTAGTAGTAGAAATGTGAATGCAAGTCTTAATTATGCAAACATTTTCTGAGATCCCAGGAAATTTTAAAGTCTATTTTAGATCCCCGGGCGCGGTTACGATGTACCTCGCGCCTCCCCCCCCCCCCCCCCCCCCCCCCCCCCCCTCCGGCCCCCTTTCCCTCCTCTTTTTTTGGTTGAGAGGAAGAGGTAAAGAAAAAAAGAACAAGAACAGAATAAAAGAGCNGGGGGGGGGGGGTCCTATAGAAAATGTCACTATACTCTTAAGATAATTTTCTCCCAAAAAATAGGTATACAGTATTATTTTTCATGTAAAATATATCTCAGATATCTATTTTAAACAAAATTGTTGAGCCACTTTGGAAAAAGAATAGTTCAAAAATAATAGTTGATACCTAACCCTTGTTTTAAGGGCTAGAATAATTTTTTTTAAAGGTTTAAGGGTGTCGAAAGTGAGGGTCCGGACCCCTATTGAATTTGTTGGACGCCCCTGGGATTTGATGGAACCCTATTAAAGGGGGGTCCACATATACATATAAAAACTTTGATGTTTTAGTTTTTTACTCTTACAACAGATTTAATTATTGTATTTATCATCAAACAAATATTGGTTAGTAATTTAATTTTCATCTTCAAGATGCAACTTGTTAAACTTCCGATTGTAAAATTATATCTGTCAAGATTCCAAATCCCTTTATTTCCCTACAAACAAGATAGTATTGGAAAGTAAAGAAAGTTAATTTTCTTGAATTGAGGTAGTAATTAGGGTTCAAGAAAAGGAGAACATTTCTGCGATCACCTGAAATATCTTACTTGAGGGATCAATAAGAGGAAAGTGCAGCTTAAATAAAGGAACAACTGTCAGATATGGAGTTTGTAGCTTATGTAAGTAGGCTTAGTAAGTACCCTTCTCCAACTATTTTTAAACACACCTACCTACCTTACTAAAAACATTATTTTGTAACAATTAAAAGTTTGTTATAAATCAAATTTTAACAGCATTTGCCAGTTGATACAGGGTTGTGAAAGGTTGTATTAGAAGAAGGGAATCAGTGGTCTCTTGCTAATATAGGCTGATATTAATGTTAGCTATGTAAAAATATGTAACACCTTAAAAAAATACATAAACGCTTGACACCTGGTTAGTAAAAGATACACCGGCAGAAACTATCCCTTGCGAGACAGAGAAAGAGGGGAGATGTGTTTTTATTTATTAATTTTCTTAGTACATTACTATGCTTAGAGACCGAACGAGTAATAAGATGTTAGGATCCAAATATAATTTAGGTCCGTGAAGTTGGCAGCATCCATACTTACAGAAAATCGGAAACTAATGGTGGTATTTAGTATTGAATTTGTGATCTTGCAGGTCGAAAATATTCACGGTTGCAATAATTTATCTACACGATAAAGTAAAAAGAACAAGGCACCGGACGAACACTTTAGTTCAATTCCAGGTCTAAAAGTCAACAAAGTATCACGGAGTGAGATTGACCATCGTTTGAAGCACAACGCCCTATAAGAAAGAACAACTTATCTTTTAACTACCAGGCGGGGATTTCCCCCTAGCGTTTCCTTACCTTACATAATTCGTTGCGGTGAAAGAGAAGAGAGGGTGATATGAAAAGGAAAGGAATAGGTTACAAAGTAAACGCTTCAGAAGCGAAAAACGAACTTTTCCGTGTGGGTAAGTTAATCCCACAGGCTCTACTTTAGAGCGAATAGCTCTTCAGTCAACGTCTCATATAAATACTGGTGACGCTTACATTTCCTTTATAAAACCTTCAACGGAGATTCTAAAATGTTGGTTGAATCACTTGTTTGATGGTGTTTGTAGTAGTTTTAACTTCTTTAGAAGAACCTCTACCTCTTTATATAATTTTGTATATGTTTGTGAGAGCTCATTTGAATGATAGATTTTTGAGGTTGAATTTTACTCATGTATTAATTAAACTAAACGACGTTTCGCCTGAGACTCACTCAGCATTTTCAAGTCAAAATATAGGGAATAAATGAAGGGGAGACGGGGAATAAAAATAATATTTAAATAATTTGTATCCTACTAATATATGAAAATTAGATGGTGTATGCTATTCTTTAATGCAAAAACCACTATATGCTGAAATTTCGTGCGTCCGGTTACCAACGTTATAGTAAAGAACTACGGGAATTAACGTGTGATAATCAAATAACAAACTCTTCAGACAAGAGCTATGAACAAACTAAGGTAACCTAGAAACATTTTTTTTTAATTACCAAATTTATAAAACGTGTCATTAAGGTGGGGTGGAAAGAAAAGGAAGAGAATTAAAGGCAAGTTTTTTTTTTGTAATTATGACAAAAAAAAGCCCAAAGTAAATTAAAATGTAGCTTCAGTAGGTAGATACATTTGATTTAATTTTCTACATTTGTTAATTTCAACAGCTCTTGAATATCTGTAAGAATAATCAGCGTAATTTGACCGATACTTCTTTTCTTAATTTTTAAGGTTCTTAGTCAAACGCCGCGATACCAACAACACACATTGAGGAACTGTAGAGATTACTATGCATGAAAAATTAAACTTAACGTATTTACTGAAATAATGTCTTATTTACTTTGAAAAAAAAAATCTTTCCATGAAAACTGCAAAACTACGCACCTTAACTCCCATTCCATTTTACTACACCTTAAGGCCAAAATTTTGCCTTAAGTAATGGTTATTGTTTAAAGGAAGTTCAGTCGTAGTTTTAAAAACACTCCTGCCAAGATTCAAACCCCAAACTCCCTAACAATGTGCCTTATACTGCTCGTCCACTGCTGTGAGTCCCTTATAAAATGAAGCGAGAACTTGTGTTCGCTGTATGTACCCCTCTCCACCATCCCCAAACCCTTAGCCCCGACGTCGTGTGATATGGTCGTCTAGTCACTTTAGTAGTGGTAGAACCTGCAGTGTATTTATTACCACAAACTCCAGAAGGCTTTGAGAGGTCTATAGTTTACTCGATTATACAAACACACACACATAGAGTCCAATTTCCATAGGAAGAACCTTATATGACAGCTAGGAAAGTTACTAGAGCTACTTTAACGTAGTCGACCTCAGTAATTGAGGAACATAACCTCATCATTAACATCAATGACGCTGTCCACGGTGATGTACGGATCCATCAGGTACTTGTGGATGCCCTGATAGTCGTTGACAACGGCTACGTGTGGTAAATCGGGTCTTTGCCCAAAATTTCCCCATAGTGAATTTAAAAAAGAGTTTAGCCAGAGTGCAGAGACCAGGGATTTTACAAACAGAATTGAAATCGAGTTTTACCTCTTCCCTTTCCTCATAATTTTAATATAAGCTAACTTCTCATCTTGTGAGGTAAACTACCCTGGCCATCCGATGGCTTATTTAATTTTCAAAAAAGTATCAATGTACCCGTGAAACAATCCGCTAGAACGTGTCTGACGATCATAAACATATACATTGTACTCCCACACTTCGTGTACTGCTTCAACAGTGTAGCCTTTCTCCACACCTTTCCGGATCTCGTCAATCACCCAGACGCCTGTCAACCAGCGATCTTTATCGTCATTGTGCTGACATGCGTCTTGGTTTTTCTCCTCCCCGCATTTCCCACAAAAGATGAATATTAACTTGTCGTGCCTCCGTGTAGGCAATACAGGCATTAATAAATCCCACGGAGGCGTCACGCTAACTTTGTTTATGTCTCATACTTTTTCTATAGACGGGCAATTTGGTTCTAAGTGAATTTTGTGGTGGCCGATGGAATATCTTTTGACCTTGCAAACGTAAGGATACAATGAACACACATCCAAGTAATTTATCTTCTATCCACAAGAAAGATCTGCTTCGTGGAATAGTGTGATACAATTTGTACGCCCGCCAAATAATGCGTCCCTGGGACTTAGGGGCTCCTTGCTGTACACCTCGTACTGAAGTACAAATTGTTTCGAGTCCTTGTCTGTGCATTTCATCGCATTAAAGATACACTCCCACATCTCTACGACCATGTAGCCGGCATTCTTAAGCTGCATGAAAGATAGACACGGCATTGGTGGGCCTCCCAGCAGAGCCATTGTACAGCGACGTGCGACTGTTGGTCTGCACACCGGTAGCCACCGTTAGGGATGATACTGATGGTATTCTCCTTAATATGACTTCAGCGCTAAACCAATATGGCCACTCCTGCGATCTTACACGCCTCTCTGAAAGGATTAATCCACCTTTGTTTTTTTTATAAGCATGTCTCTAAACTTTAGGCAGGCCTTTTGTAGGATCTCTTAATCTTTCACGCAATACAGTTCCAACTCGTGGTTAAAATCAAGACATTAATTTCTTTGACCAGTGCGTCATACCACTTCTTAAAGTGATCCTTTCCCTCAACTGATATCTCACCGATGCCGTAGTCCTCGTTTGGTGGCAAGGGAACCCTATACCCCACATTTTCTTTTTTATTGAAAAAATTGTGGAAATGTCTCTTGGCCAAAGACTCGTCCAAGCCGAATGTTTTGGGCATCTTGGACAATGATATCTGGAGAAAGTTCAGCGAGTCAATAAAGTGGAGTGGGCAGTAACGCATGGACATGATTTTCCCACCGTTCACCATGAGCTCTGGAGTCCATTTTTTTACCTCCATCATGTATTTTAAAATAAAATTTCCATCATAGCCCTTATTATGAACTAGGAGGGTGATGTCCTTAAATTGTGTTGTTTTAACTGGCTCTGGAAATCCGAAAAATTGGGCCATTGTGGCATCACCCTTGAATATGCAAGTCCTATCACCCCCATTGTCAGTGTAATGATGGTAATTTACAACAATATGAAGGCAGATCTTTCAACACGTCTGCATGACACAGATGTTATGTTCGTGTAAGTACGTATTGACCGCACCGTGAAGAATCGTTTATTGTCATCATTCAAAATCATATAATAAGAACATGAAATTGCTCTTTTCCAGTGTCGGCTTGGATTGGGCCTGCTTCATGTAGCAGAAATTAACAAAAGGACGATGAATCTCGCATACTCTATAAAAAGTCTCAGAATACCTGTGTGAATAATTTGATATTTCCAAACTGAAAAATTGCCCACAGACCTCACAAACATTTTAACATCACAGATCAACATGTGACCTATACAAACACCGGGGTTATTATTATCAAAACATGTTTGGTTTGTGAAACAACGCCCACAGTCTTAGACCACAGATCGACCACTTCTGCAAACCGCTATAGCGTAGCACTTTTGTACGTGGATTCACATTTGTGCTGGATCTTTGTGCTGAACGACACAAGGCAAAAGTATGAGCACTTAAATCCAGCTTTCAAGGATGCTAGTAGTATTTGCTGGGGTATGTTCCATCGATAATTATTCATAATTTGACGTATGAGACTATGCCCTGAGCCATCACCTGTAATAATGCCGTATGAGGTTATGGTCTAACTAAAATATTGGTATGCTAGTGACGTTTCAATTGACGTCACATTGACGTCACAGGATTAAGACGTCTTCAAATTTAAT
>CABFVZ010001266.1:0-39510 GCA_902151445.1 Timema monikensis
GTTCCCTCCTTTATCTCCTTGACCGAGATGTATGAGTTCCCTCCTTTATCTCCGTGGCCAAGATGTATGAGTTCCCTCCTTTATCTCCGTGGCCGAGATGTATGAGTTCCCTCCTATAGCTCCGTGGCCAAGATGTATGAGTTCCCTCCTTTATCACTTTATTCGAGATGGACGAGTTTCCCACTTTATTTCCTTGGTGTAGTTTTCCCCCTGATACATTCCTGCTCCTTACGAAGTACAGAGCCCTTTCCATCCCATCTGTATACACCTGAGTCCTGAGTAATACAGACAGGAAGTAATATGACAGATGTGGATAATACGGGCTAGAGATGACTTCAGGAGCAGATGTGGCTGTCCTCCGGGACTGCTGTTTCAGGCACAATAAGCTTCTACCCTCACTGCAACAAGGATCTATAGACCAGTTAATAACAAGGTGGAAAAAAAATGAGGAGTTAAATAACCGCTTCAACGAACGAGAATTTTATTTTTTCCACCGTCTTGCCACCCATATGAGCTATCCATATATTTACATTGGGGGAATGGAATGGAAAGGTAGCATTTAGAGGCAAGCTACCCGCATTTGCGTGGGACTTTATTGAGTAACTATTGAGGAAATAGCCTCTTAGCACACCCGACCTGGATTAGAACTCAAGACCAGAGGAAACTGACACATTTGTCTACGTTACCACCCAGTGTGAGTTGTACGAATATTCAAAAATAATTAAAATTAATTACATATATATAGATACTATTTAAAGTAGATAGATTTACAACATTAGAAATATGCAACATCAAAACAAACAACTTAAACTCAAATTTACGGAAACTGCCTTCTGACTTGATTGAAAAAAAATTATTTTTTTCCACGTTATTATTTAAGAATATTAAACTTGGTCAAATCTTACAGTCTTAAGTAGCTGCTACACCTCTTTTAAACTATTACGTAAAGAAGCACTGGTTAAATTTTTAAACACACGACTTGCTATGGACTAAGGGTAGATTCCCACGTTCACCGATAAAGAAGAGAAGAACATAAATATTAACACTTGACTCTTAATAGAGTTAATTGCCAGCGACATAAAGGTCGGGGTTAAGATAAAGGACGGGTGTATTGTGAATCTTTTTTTATAAACGATTCTCCAATCACCCTCCACGCAAACGGAGCATTACAATTGGACCACGAGACTAATTTCCCCCATAAGCTCACAGGTGAATTGGGCCACAAGACCAATTTCCCCCATAAGCTCACAGGTGGATTGGGCCACGAGACCAATTTCCCTCATAAGCTCACAGGAGGATTGGGCTACGAGACCAATTTCCCCCATAAGCTCACAGGTGGATTGGGCCACAAGACCAATTTCCCCCATAAGCTCACAGGTGGATTGGGCCACGAGACCAATTTATCCCATAAGCTCACAGGTGGATTGGGCCACGAGACCAATTTCCCTCATAAGCTCACAGGAGGATTGGGCCACGAGACCAATTTCCACCATAAGCTCATAGGTGTATTGGGCCACGAGACCAATTTCCACCATAAGCTCACAGGTGGATTGGGCCACGATACCAATTTCCACCATAAGCTCATAGGTGTATTGGGCCATGAGACCAATTTCCACCATAAGATCACAGGAGGATTGGGCCACAATCGTTGACTGTAATGTTTACGTAAAATTTATACGTGGCCCAATTGTAATATAGGATTAACGCCACCCATTTTAAACGCAGATCATAACATGTTTACGTGGCCCAATTTTAATACGCCCCACGCAAATGTGGGTGAGATTCCTCTAAATTAATTTTCCTCATCCCTATCCCATCAGAGTAAGCATGTGAATAGCCCGAATGGAGTGGAGCACACACATACATATACACACGTGACTATCTCTAAACATACCTGCACAAGATTTCTACGTGATCCGTTGTGTCATCTCAGAGTGAGTTGAAGTAGTCTTAATATTTGTTGACTCAGCACCACAATTATATGCTTGTAGGATCCAATAAACGTCCACAACCAATTGAATTTATTCAATGCGCATGGGCAGTGAACTTAAAAACGAGTGGACCATAAGAATTTTGAAACGACTGGTTAAATGGAAGGTGCATGCAGACCCTATTGATCTGTGTTGAGTTTGTCACGACACAACACGAATTGAAAATCACCCAACTAAAGATGTGTGTATCCAATTGAAAACCAATTCATTTATAATAAGGTTCCACTAACCTCTGTTGCAAGGCATTATGGCTCAACAAACATTTCTGTACTGTGTGGATTGCAAAAGCCTAGTCCACACTGACAAAACTGTCCGCACACAAATGTCTGCAAGCAAATGCGCTAGGCAACTGCACTTGTTTTTGCAAGGGCCATATACATATATCCTGGACAAACGTATGTGTGATTTCCATCCTCGACGGAGTACAAAATAATGCAAACAAACATTTGCCTGCAAACATTTATATCCGTTTGCGAGCAGATTCTCAAAACAATTTTTAAATACTATTTAAATAACTTGTATACATCTGCCTGCGTATTTGTGGCCAAATGTAAGTCAGTGTGGACTATAATTAAGCCATTCAAGGAAATTCTACTCTTTATTTTTGGTGAACGAGTGAATCTAGATTTTATCAATGCCTGCGTTAAGGGTAACTTCTACTTTAAGGAATATAATCTCTAAAGTTTCAAAATCACTAAGATAATTCGCTCTATTCTTAAAGTATTCTGACCAAATTCAAATTTTATTTTATAGTTTGAGAAATATTTAGACTTTTTTTAAAATTAAGCACCACGTCTTACTACCCGTTCGGGTTATACGCTTAAGTATTAATTTCGCTAATGGATTATGAATTGGGAATGTTGAATTTATAGGAACTGAACCCGCATTTGCGTGGAGGTAGAGTGAAAACCATTTAGGAAACACACACCCAGTTCACCCAACCAAGATTCGAACCTTGGTCTCCCCATCCTCGGCAGTCTAGATCAACACGACTAGCGCATTAGCCAACTACGCCACCGAGGTGGGGTAAGGCTTAATCTAACACGTTGTACTGTGAATACAAGATACAGAGGCATACGCGTACCTAAGATCCCCACCTCTAGGGTATGACGTAATCCTCAAGTAACATCGATTAGTAGGCCCTACACATTTTCAAGCGAGTTCTAGTAATAGTAACGTGATGATAAAATTGTATAACTCTGTGGTTTTTTGTTGCAATAACAGTAAGATAAATGTATAACAATTGTGCCGTATTAAAACTTCTTCCAGCCCAACACAAGAACTATACTGTACTACTTCCTAGAATGAGTAATACGACCTCTGGTTTTATTAAATGAGTACTCACCAAGTTCTAGCCTCTGTTTAAGCAATGCTTTGTTAGCGTGTCCCATTAGACCGAGCCACATCTACTTCAAACAAAGAACTGCTCACTCCAAGAAAAATTAAAAGTAAAATCAAGGCCTGCTTTTAACTTCACAGAGACTAAAGGAACCCATACACTATCAAGCATGCTGGCGCAAGTATTTTGAGTGTGTGTGAGAGCGGCTGACCGCTTGTGAAAATGCTTGACGGGATATCAAACTTGTTTGATTTTATGTATTCGAGCAAGCGTTTGTGCAAGAGTGTTTGAGAGTGTATGGTTGTGCTTGTAAATCACGTTAGTGGTGTCCTAGCAGCCATGGCGTGTGTATACGCTTGACGTTGTATAATACAACTAGGGCTTGCAGGACTGTTTGACATAATGTGTGGACACGCTCTAAGCTTGATTGTCAAGCATGCTTGATAGTGTATGGGCCCCTTAACACGCTGGACTTGGTCCCGCATGTGCTGATCATCCAGTTGCTGCACTTACCAAAGGGGAACAGGGGTTGGAAAGGTGACCTGGTGGTCTAGGGGTAAGGTGTCAGACCTCTATGCTGGCGGCCGGGGTTCAACACTCGGTCCCGGCAAAGATTTATCTGATTACCAAACCCTTCCTTCACTCCTTCACCTCTGACAAGACATCTTGTGAATGTGGGGAATGCCAGGCCTCCACCGTGGTTCGGATTCCACGTTAAACTGTAGGTCCTTCATTTCATCTCACAATCACACTACCATTACACATTAGCGTAAGTGCGTATAACCCGAATGGGTAGTAAGACGCGGTGCTAATAATAATAATAATAATAATAATAATAATACTAATAATAATAATAATAATAATAATAATAACAGGGGTCGGCATTAGGTCACGTGTTCCGCACCCTCCCAATGAATATGGTTCTATCATGTTCTATAAAGTACTCCCTTCTTCCCCTCTTTGCCTGCCATTTTGTACTATATATGTCACCAGCAATGAGTGAAATCCAGGCGTTCTATAAATTTCCTACAAAAAGTAATAAATACAACAGCAAAACTAATTTATTTCATACTTTGCTAAAACCACTTAGGAATTATATAGAAAGCCTAGGCATTTTAGAGAATGCATGGTTTACACACATTGCCGTTAATATATTATATATTAGCAAGAAACAAGGAGAGATAATTCCTTCTACTCCGTTGATTAGCAGACGAGATGCTCGTGATTTACTAGATAGGGTATTTCTATATCAGTATTGCTGGGCGAAGCGGCCGAAACTCTGTGACCATGTCAGCCAAAATAGGACAGGTGTTCCATATACGTACAAAATGTATCTATAAATTTGTTTGTTAGTACTGTATTAAGCTAATGAGGAGAGCTACTAGCCCCAAATGTATCACTAGCACTAATGTAAAGTCATTTATTTAGGGCGTTAATAATTAATTTATTTTCATTGTTTGTTTTTTAATCTCTAAGTAAGTATGGCATCATGATGTTACTGTCTTTCCTATAGTGATTTGGTATCTATAATGGCCTTATGTGCCATCTGATGATGTTTTACAAACTGTTTAGTTTATTAAATGTAGGCTCTTTTGAGTATTGTTCCTGAGTGGTCAATGTTACTGATATTAACTGTCCAGGCCTAGTGGTGGTCACGTGGCCTGTACGTATTCTTAGTTTGTTTAAATTATCAATTGGGAATAAGCTTAAATGGAGGCTCCTTTCTGTTAATAATATCCAGATTGGACTATTTTTTATATTATCTCTTTTTCCCTCTCACTGGTCATAACGGCATAGTAAGTTGCATGGGTCAGCCTGTTTACTATCATTGGGACTGTCACCTAACTTTTAGCTAATTTTGAATATCCCATCAACCACTGAGGGCACATACCTCTACTTAAGTACTGTTGTATGGATTCTGATGTATTTGTTAGTAATATTTCATGACAATTAATATACCTAATATTTATTTTGCATAGTACTAATCGCTTAGACTACTTTGTAGTTATTGAATCAAGTTTGTTTCTGTGTAGTTAAAAATATTATCTCCAGTCAATATGGGCTTTTCTCAAATGTAATCAGCCAATTTCTTTATGTCACATTATTTTTGAGGAAGAATATCAATTATATCTGCTCAATATATATATATATATATAATTTGTATTATATGCCTATATCTTATTGTTTTGTCTAATAAGCTACTCAATTATAATATTTCTTGTAGACTGTTTCAAAGGCTCTTGTGTTCTATACCTCATCTATTTCCATTATAATTTCCTTTTTACCTACCTTACCTTTGGAGGTACTTTTGTTTCAACTAACTAATATGCAATCAATGTAGGGTCTTCAGCATCTAACTGAAGAGGTAGTGGTCGCACAATGTTAAGATTTAAATTTGTTGTATTAATTAAAATATGACGGCTAAATAAAGTCGGTAAGAAATCTTAAGATAATTGGAGGTTACTTGAACAAGTTTTTGTATGGTAGGTACAGCACTTCTCATAATAGCTTTACAAATGGAAGTAACTGATAATAGCTGACTAAAAATTATTATTTAAATAGGAAGTATGAAAGAATGAACAGTAGAATTTTTCTTTGCGTTCAAAATAGTTTTTTTTAAATTGATTCTATCAATCTCTAAACACGAAAAAAAACAACTTAAATTCAAACAAATACTTATGGCCAAAAATTTAAATGCGAATTTTCAATTTAAAAATTAAACTTTTTAGTGAGAGTCGGGACTGTTTACCACAGTTGGACCAAAGTCATTGAAGCTGGTCAGTTGCTGTTTGTTAATTGAAAAAGGAAATGAAAAAATTATCTTAAAAAAATTGTTTTCAGGGAAAATAATTATATATATGGCCCAAATATGTGTTTTTTTGTGCTTGTATTTATCCACGTTATTGTCACACTAATTTAGTTTTTAAACATATTTATAATATTTTTAACAACATTTTTAACCCTTTTGTTTGATTATATTCATTTTTAGTTGCGATAATGTAAAAAAAACCCGCCACGTCTTAAGTAACCTGTCGAGCTATTCGTATACATATGATTATGATAGAGAAGTAGCGATGAGGAAGCAAGAATTGAAAGAAAATATGGCCACCTTTAAGTGGAGCTAGAGTGATAAAATAACTAAAAAAATATAGCCCTCAGTACACCCTAGACAAGATTAGAAGCCGATGTGGGCTATTTTAAAATTATGATGGATTTTCCTATACCTAAATTTAGTCAATAGCGCGTCTGATTTTGGACAGACGTACCGGGCACGGTTCCAAGCATATCCAAACATTTGTTATTGGTGAATCTTCTGCCAGAAAAGTGAGGACTGGTTATAGTATTAGGCTAGAATACAAGACGCGTATTTATATAACTAATGTGTTCAGTAAGTTCATGTTATATACCTACTTACTTTATGGCATTAGGATCTAGAAAGTTAAATGCCTTACCTAAATAAGTACGCCACCTATCCCTATCTCGCGCTAAGTTCACTCCCGTCCACATCATTATAAATTGCTATTTTACATAATTTTATAAAACAAAGTCTAATAATTATTGAGGTATCTCCCTGTTAACAAGATGCTACAAACGTTTAAACAGCATAATTTTAATAAGATTGACGCCATTTTATGCGGAAATTATATTTGGGGATCGTCAGTGTGGATTTTGACAATATATATTGACAAAAGATAAGGTTTGTACTACTTGAAAAATATTAAAAAGAAAATGGGAATATAACAGAACGGCACACCAACCATTCATGTCTTTTAACTTATCATGTGCGTCTAGGTCTTCCCAATTGTCTCTTCTCATTGGTTTGCCAGCCAATATCTGCCCAACGTTATCTACGAGATTTTATTATCCTTACAATGTTTGGTCATTAAGTAACATCCTCCACTCTCTATTATCCCCATCCCTTTTTAAACAAAATATTTTCCTAACTAGGCCTACTTTATTTTAGAAACTCTAAATTTCTTCTCGTCATGTCCGAGACCAAGTTTAACAGCCATCTTACCCGCCTCGGTGGCGTAGTTAACTAACGCGCTAGTCGTGTTGAGCTCGACTGCCAAGGATGGGGAGATCGAGGTTTTAATCTTGGTCAGGTGAACTGGGTGTGGTTTTTCCTAAATGGTTTTCCACTCTCCCTCCACGCAAATGAGGGTTCGCTTCCTCTAAATTCAACCTTCCCCGAATTCCTAATCTATTAGTACGTAAGCGTATAACCCAAACGGGTAGTAAGACATGGTGCAAAATAAAAATAAACCACCATCAAGAACAACCGGTGAAACTATTGTTTTTTATTCTGAGTTTTACATTTCTTGGGGTGACCTGGTGGTCTAGGGGTAAGGTGTCAGACTTCTATGCTGGCGGCCGGGGTTCAATCCTCGGTCCCGGCAAAGATTTATCTGATTACCAAACCCTTCCTTCACCTCTGACAAGATATCTTGTGAATGTGGGGAATGCCAGGCCTCCACCGTGGTTCGGATTCCACGTTAAACTGTAGGTCCTTCATTTCATCTCACAATCACCCTACCATTACACATTAGCGTAAGTGCGTATAACCCGAATGGGTAGTAAGACGCGGTGCTAATAATAATAATAATAATACATTTCTTGACAACAGGCGATAGGTTAACTTAATGACCGAGTTATAGCATGCATTTCCCACTGTATTATTTTCTTAATTTCTACTCTAATACCGTTATTACTTAAAATTGTTCCTAAATATTTGAATACATTAAGCCTCCAAATAATATGTTGTTCGCAGTAGTCTTTAAATTGTCGTCCTCAATAATGGTGTTGTCTGTGTGATAATGTAATTAGTCATCTCAATGTTCACTTCCAAACCTATTTTCCTGCTAGCCTTTAACAAAATGTCTGCATTTCTTGCAACGCTTCATTAATATTATCCAACACAACTAAATCAGCTACGTATCCTAATCGCTGCATTGTACCGTTTATGTCAAGCCATCCCTACTTTCTTACATCACCCTAATGATAGATTAAAAAGTAGCAGAAAAAGTGCATCTCCTTGTTTCAGCCATTATGTATTCATAAGGCATTTAATAAGTGAGATTCAGCACGCACCCTACCATGTGTAGCTGCCAAAATTAGCCCAACAAGCTTGACCAGTATTTTTGTCATCCCATACTTAAGTAAAATTTAACATATTTTTTTCTTTTAACTGAATCATAAACCTTTTTAAAAATCCAAGCATGAATGGTTGGTGTGCAGTTCTGTTATATTCCCATTTTCTTTTTAATATTTTTCAAGTAGTACAAACCTTATCTTTTGTCAATATATATTGTCAAAATCCACACTGACGATCCCCAACTATTATTTCCGCATAAAATGGCGTCAATCTTATTAAAATTATGCTGTTTAAACGTTTGTAACATCTTCTTAACAGGGAGATACCTCAATAATTATTAGACTTTGTTTTATAAAATTATGTAAAATAGCAATTTATTAATTTGTATTAGTGACAGTTCACCACCTCCATTTATGTCAACTAAATACCTTTGTAATAAAACATATTAAGGATTAAAATTTTAAATCCCTTTTAATTTATTTCTAATCTTACTATTCATTCAGATTACCCTCATAATGAAAATATTTTTCGGCGAGAGAAAGTGGAAAACCATTTTAGTGAAAAAAAAACTTGGTATACTTTGTTAAGACTTGCGTAAGACAACCTCCTTGGTGGGAACGTCATGCGTAGTTATTGTCAACAGAATTGGGAGCTATATTGCTTCTACCTCACTATTTGAAGTAGCATGGATCTCACCATTTGCCGTAATCTCACAACTGCGTCATTTTAGGTAAAGTCACCTTTTGCTTTTATTTTAGAGTGCACATTATTTTTAAATAAGAAACAACTTCTTGAATAAAGTTAGTTATAGGCCTACAATAATAATTAGATAACTCAACTTTTTCTTTGATAAACTTGGTTTCTATACAATCATTTTCTATAACTTTACAAAGTGTAAACATTTAGCCAGTGAAAAACCAAGCTCGAGAAAATACAATAAAATCTTCTAGTGACGTATTTTGGACTAAGTTAAAATCCTATTGATCGCGTTCCTTCTTGAACACACTAGTAGCCTTAATTAACTTTATTAGTTGTGTCCCTACTTAAACAAGCTAGTAGCGTTCTTGATGAACCTTGCAGGCCATTTCCCTTCCTAAACGCGAATTTAATAACAATAGCGATAATAATAAGCCAGTAAAAATGCAGTAAAATCACAATGTCAGCCATTAGACCTCACAATACCAATTAAAGTGGTTCATAAAACTAATGATCGTGACTAAACCATCACCTCTGTATGCTATCAGGACTTTTTCACAATTCTTCATTAGCTTCAACAAGGGAATTAACTTGATAGGATCGCCTCAAACAGGGGTGTCCATATGAACATAATAATATAGTTGTAGACTTGAACTAAGGTGTGCAATATTTTTTTAAACTATATTTTTAACATCATAGTATGTTTTGTTTGTACCACATCTTTCTACTCGTTCCAGAGAGTCATACTTTTAATTACGTTAAATAGCTAGGGATGAGGAAGGTAGCATTTAGAGAAAATACACCAGGCTCACAGGTTAAAATGGCTGCGCTACGTGAGAAAGCTTGAGTGGCCCTTCAACACGGGTATCGCTGGGTTTAATCAAGGGGTATTAAGAACAACTCATTTTAAACATTATTTATCTAGAGATAAGACCCAAATATATCCATCTCAAGTCAATCGGCCGAATTACACAAATCTAGGTTCAGGTATTGACCCAACCCCCTCTTAACATAATCCTAACTCACAAAGAGTTTACACAGGCTGTCCATTAAAGAGTACAATAGTCGCTTTATGACAAACATGTCAAAAGTGATTCGTTTAACAACTGCACGTTGGAAAGTGTTTATCACTGAGAAATAACACTAATGAACCAGTGTTGATGGACTCAACCTGGCTCAAGGAGTGCAGAAAAACTTACTGAGGATCTTGTGTATACTTGTCTGTATCCACTGGTCCCTCACCTTATTTATTATAAGCCTATACTAAGCTCTAATAAAATATAAATGCATTTATACTTTGTACTTTTATAACTTATTTGGTCTTCGTCAAATGAGTAGGCCTACCTCTGTGAGTTCAAACTAACTTTACATCTACCAGGGAAGTTAAACATTTCATAAAAACTAAAATCCCTGTAGGACAGCTTAACCTAGACCTGCATACCCACATCGGTGGGCCCATGGACTAAGTTGTCAGTATCGTCTTGTCTAGTTTGCCGCTGGTGTAAGGAATTTTAAAGGAAGTGTAGCTGCATTTGCGTGTAACGCCGTTTAAGAAACCATCCTTTAGCACACCTTGACAGGATTAAGCCCCGCAATTTTAAATCACCGGCAAAGCATATTAAACACGCCTTTTGTCTCAACGAGCCCACTAGTGCGGATAGCAAGGGCTATAATAGCTTATTCTATGAGATAGAGATTAAGATGTTTCTTAAAAAGTAAATGCACCCGCATTGACGTAGAAAGACGATAGAAAATAGACGGTAGAAAAACCACAGAGTTAAACCACTTGCCAGCACACTCAGCTGAGATACACATCTTGACCACCAATCTATTTAGAGAGCCTGACGTCTTGGAAAGCGTGACCAATCTTTACGAGCTGAAAGAGATTAAATCTGATAAGTAATTTTCCTATTTGAATATCAATCGAGTGTTTTAAAGGGAAGCACTGATTTTGTATCCCTCTCTCTCTCTCTTTCTATTAGTGAATGTTGGTGCATTTTACCTCAATCAATCTTGTCATCTCTACTCACTTGGCTTAATTAACTAATAACCTTAGTTTTGAATTATCCATATTAAAAAATTGAAGAATTTGTGTATCTGTCTGTCATGACTCCCATGAGCGTTTCGCGATATCTACCGCACCCAGAGGCCTAGCATTTAAAAATTAGTAGCCCCTCTGCACAAAAATGTGCACTGAAAACACGAATTTTATAATTTGGATTTCATTTTTTAAATTAATTAAAAACTGGGTCGGAAGAAATAGAATCAAGCTACATTTTTTCTGTTTATTTGAAGTAAAGAAAAGAGCTGCCCAGGATAGCCATGTAATTCATTGTGTGGTTATTCCGGGCAGCACAGGTACTTCTGTTTGTTTGAAAGGAATATTTAACTAACATCATTAATACATAAATATGTAAATGACACACATAATTTATGAACCAAACACACACACCAGCTCCGTGGGGCTCTCGATGACACTACTAACACTTATATTGAAATAGAGGCTGGCACCCTAACGGGGTGATTAGTCCAATTTGTAAGGTAAGGGGAGGGAGAATTCTGTAAAACCATCCCCATCACTCTGAAGAACTTGATGTGGCTTAATTAACACAAACACATATAACGAAAATAGTAAAAGACAGGAAACAATCGGAAAACAATAAAGCTGTTTAGCGAAGGTGGGTTGGGAGGCGTGTGGAGCCTACAAGCTGCAATAAGAAATTAAAGGGTACAGTTTGTGAAATAAACGTATGTCATTAAATTGGGAAATATACTCGATTGCCGAAAAAAATAATAATAAAGAAATCAGAACCTCGATTTACATTTTTTTTAAAGTGCAAGCAGACAGCAGGAAACGAAGCCAACTATAGCGAGGATTCTGGTAGTAACTGGTTTACCCATCCCTTCACCTATAAGCTCCCTCCCCTCCCTCCCAAGTCCTGTACAGTCAAAAAGGTACGTGATTACATACGGTGCTCGATAAGAATGCAATCTTGTGCATGACAAACGTACCAGATGAGGACTGCCGCGTTTCGGCCTCGAGGGCTCCTTCACCAAAAGGTCGTGATGCTGCGGGCGGCGACATTGTTGGTGTTTGCCCTTCTGGAGGTGGGGGCCGCCCCCAAGAGCAATGCACACACTAGCAAGATGTGGGAGGTGGAGAAAGACTTCATAGTTGGTGAGTTAATGACCGAGGCGGGGAACCACTAGGTATCAAAAGGCACGTCCTACAGGCTAGAGTGCTATTGATAGGTAATCTGTCAATTATTTCACATGTCAAAATTCATAGGTAGACCAAATATAATAAGAGTTTACTAATCTCTCAGGTATACCCGCGGAAAGTAATCAAAACGTAAATAAGAACAAGACTTAGGGGTTAGGTATCGAAAGAAAGGTATTGATTTAAGTTACAGGATAGTTACAAACCCGCTTTGTCATTTTACTTGAAATGTAGGACCAACTTTATAATGGGTTTGCGTACCTTAATTTTCAGAAATGGGCGCTAAATGCATGGATCCTTTCACCAAAGACCTCTATCAGATCGGCAAGAAGTGGCACAGGAAGGGGCAGTGCTCGGAGCTGTCCTGTGCCAAGATCGGGGAGAGGCCAAACGGATCTCCCATTGTCGAGGGAAAAGTAGTACAGTCAGTATCCACAAACTATCAATATACTCTAGAGAGTACAAAATAATCTAGTGGAAGATAAGAAATATGATTACTTATATATGTGTCCTCATTTTGGTACAATTTTCTCTACCCTACATTGGATTTCTGGAAGCATCGATCCATTACAAGGGATATTTTAATTTTAGTTATTTAGCGTGTATTTTTGAACCGACACGTTAGATAGGCACTACTTAAACATAATCATAGCTTTAGGATATATAAAACCCCACTCTCCCGTCCATTAATGGGAAGCCCCAATCTCAACAAAATGTAGACCTATATTTTTCGACTATGCCGTTAATCGAACCCGAGACTCTTAATATAAAATATGGACATGCTTGGACTTATAGGCCTACTAGGCCAATGTTAATATGGAAAGCACGTGTGCAGTACACACTTGACGAATTTACTTCACCCGCACCCGTGGGCCCACCAATGAAAGCGTGTCACGTCTTATTTAGCTATTCTGGGTAGTGGGGAGGTTTGAGATTTCGAATCCCACCCGGGTGTACTTAGGTGTATTTTTACTAAACTGTTTCCCACTTTCTCTCCCCACACAAATACTAAATTATGCCTTCCTCATCCTCACCTTTTTAGTGTAATTCTGACTAAATTAACTCGGACAATTTAGTAATATGGAATGTAAACACAACATTGTTAGATGATATATGTGGAAAAGTGCACTGTAAATTAGTCTCCTCTCACCTCTCAACCCCACCCGAAATATAAGTCTTATATACGTGCATACTCGTGGAGCAGTCTAATTTTAAAGCAATTTGTTGATAAATCCTGATTTTGGTAGGAAGAACAGTATCTGTTAGTTTCTAAAGTCACTTAAACAATTTTAATATATTAATACATAGTCTAACTATCTGCAGCTGTCACTTTTTATAGATATTATCAATACCTATAAATAAAACAAATACTATAGTAAAACGTTATCAAGGATTACTTTAAAAAAATATGTTTGTATTTTCTAAACTGTTCTTCTAACAAAAAATCAGTCCATAGGAATTCAAACAGATTTAAAATAACAGGGTATCGTGTAGCTTATACCGAGGTCTGATGTCCACGGAAACCAAATATTAACTTAGAAGATGAAAGTGGCTGTCTTTGACGAACAAGTCAATTAATTGGAGAGACAAGAATGTGAGCACGTGTCTTGAAACAAATTAGTCACGCGTGCAACCCTTAACGGTGCCACCTACTTTGAAGGTATATATATCTACTTTGAAGGTATACATATATATTGATTTCTGGCTCCACTCTTTACTACCTGCCTGGGCTGTAGCATTTAATTACGTTGGTGGAGCAGGGACGTTATAGTTTAGAGAAACTGTACCTAAATTTGCTGAGAGAAAGATTGAAAGATTACTTAGGAACACCTCCCTCTCCCCCTCAATCGAACCTGTCGGAATTTTAACAATGTTGAAACAGAACAATGTAAGACAATTTAAGGTTGCCTTAGTTGTTTTGAAAACTCAGAGCCACCATTTCATTAAGTAATATCGTTGATTTATGCCGTATGCGGAGGAATGGAAAATGTCTTCAAACTGCGGTATTTATTATGGGAATGGCAGCTCTGAGACTTCAACAATCAAACCGTCCTCAATCATCTTAGAATGTTCTGCTTTGATAGGTACTGTTGAAAGTTGACTTTATTTATTTGAGGAAGGCTAGATTTATGTTTAAGCTTTCCCTAAATAATTTAAAATTATAAAACTTAAAATGTTAGTTTTATAGACCTATAGAGATATGCTGATATCTGTCAACTCCATCTGAGTGTGAACCATATTTTGAAATAACAGGCCATTCAATAACAAAATATTTCTGACCTCTGCAAAGCGTCTAAGCCCTCCGGTAGGCGGCCCCCTTAACTTGCGAAGATCACACTAACAAGCATTGCAACTGTTGCATGATGGTACCGAGAAGGAGAAGCGATGTTTTCCGAGGTAATTAGTGCTCTCGAAGGTCGGAAGGCTATCTACAATGTCAATGTGTGAACAGTTGGCACAAGACAGGTGCTCTTGTTCCAGACATATTTTTTTCACACGTCGACAATGTTTCCTCAAGTGCAGGTGAATTTAAAACATATTTTTTACACTATTTCAACTAAGACGTTACATGAACCGATGAACACCCGGACGAAAGAGCCAGTCACGTCTGGTCTGGTTTTCCAGCTGATGGATGGTCAAGATTCGAATCCCCCCCGAGTATACTGAGAGAGTGGTTTTCACATGCGAGTTATCACTGTGGTTTTCCCATTCACTATCCACACTAATGGGGGTGTATTTATTATATACCATACTTTAATTCTTTACTACTTTTAGTCACTAGCAGAAGTACCTGGCGTTGCCCAGAGTACCCACGTAATTAATTGCTTGCTTACCCCGGGAAACACTTTTATTTGCTTCAGATGAACAAAAAAAGTATCTAAATTTTATTTCTTCCGACCAAATTTTTAATAGGACCTAAGCTAAAAAAAACATATAGTCAAAAATTTAAAGTTCCAGCTTTGAGTTTCATATATTTGTCAACAGGGGCTATTAATTTTTAAATTTCAGCCTTTTGCCCGTGGTAGTTATAGCGCAACGCACATGATAGACAAACAAACTCTTTATTTGATTAATATAGATTAATAACCTTTTGTTTAAACGTGACACAATAAAAAGGAAGTCCAGGGCTCAAATCCCAAAAAGGTGTACATAATTTTGTATTAATGGTTTTCCACTCTACCTCCACGAAAATGTGCGAACATTTTCTCTTAGTTCTATCTTCATAATTCTGCCCCATTAGTATAAATATGCGAACAACCCAGACGGGTTATAAGACGTGAATCACGGATAAAGGTATATTACGTTTAACACTGGTAGGCAGAGATGAGGAAGTTTATTTAAAGGAAGTACACTCACATTATTTTAAACATAGAATGTGAAATACGACCAAGAATAACCACAAGTGGTAAACCACCCCTTTAAATACACACAGCTTGACTTCGGTGGTCTTGCGGTAAGATAATCGCTTCAGGACGCGATGTTCGTGGAATCAAACCCAGCCGGGGTCGACGGATTTTTCTTTAACAATAAAAATTCGTAGCACAACTTCCTTCAGAGGGAAAGTAAAGCCGACGTTACCATGTCGATTGTGGCATATAAAAGAACCTTGGAAGGTGTGTGAAAATAGCTTTCCCGGCAAAATTGGTTGTCCCTTTCGTTCTCACTCATATACAAAATTCTCGTGTGCTAATATACTCAATCGGTTCAGAAAGTGCACGTTAAATACCCCAAATAAATAAAACGTTAAAAAGTATATTCGACGAAGATACAAACCTTGATCATCCTGGTCACAGGCAACCCGGTATATGGTGAGACTCACACTTTGGAACAACACGTGAATACCAATGCAGATATGGTCGAATTAATATCCAACTTGCTGAAGCTTTACAAAATGAATGCATCAACAATTTTGCCAACCTGAGTAGACGATGACCTGAGATAAACTCTCATTGTATAGATGTGGCTTACACAAGCGGTTGGCAACAATAAATTACCGTCTGGGAACTCTTTGATTGAATGTATATTAATTTGGGTTTCAAAGACGTATCGAAATTAAATTGGCTATTAAAAAATATCTTAAAACATTTTTGTTCAATCACCGTCTTTTCAGAATATTGGCATTTGGATTGGTTAATGAATTAGGTATGATAAAGGTAAGATTTAGAATAAATGTACCCGCATTTTTCTAGAGGTAAAAACACTATTCAAGAAAAACAACCTTCAGTACACACGATTGGGGGGAATCAAGCTCCGACCTTCTTATCACTAGCAAAAGACACAGGACTGATGTCTTTTTCTTCATACCCACTGGTGAGGGAGGGCTCTTAAAGTAAAATAAAATTAAAATATAACATAAAAGCTGAGGAAATTGAAAAGTCATGACTATGTGAGTGTTTAGACTCACTTAAAAGGAATCAGTGAATGAGAGATAGAATTGTGAATGAGATTATTAAAGATGGAATTTAAAATTATCTATCATTGTAAACCAATTTCCATTTTGTCAACTTGAAGTTTATAATATACTAGCCCCCTTCCCCGTAAAAAAATATTGTAAATAATCCTGTAAAACAAAGCTTCAAATCATCCATCAAAAAACAAAAAACTAAACTTTTTTTACTTTTTTTAAAAATACAGTCCTACCATCACTGTATAGCCCCCTCCCTCTTTTTATCCTCCCTCCTATTTTCATCTCATTCCTCTTTCCTCACCCCTAGCCCCTACCCCTTCACCAACCCCACTTTCTATTCAACAACTTTTTTTTCCAACGCCTATATAATATACTATCGACATTTTTATGAGGAATAAATTAAACTTTCAAAATAAAATATATCCTATTTTACTCGCTGATAATGTAGCTTTATATTGGTGAAATAATTTTTAAAATCGGTCCAGTAGTTTTTGAGTTTATTCATTACAAACAAAAAAACAAAAAATTAAATATTTCCTCTTTATAATATTAGTATAGATTATACAATGGTATGTTGTACAGATCAAAAGCTGTCAATAGATGTAAGTGGGATTTTTTCTTCCAATACACTTTTTACTGCTACTCAAATCAAGCCAAAAAGATTAAGTATGGTGAGACGTTGTCCTTATGTGACGTTACGACCAGTGGCGTAGTGTATCAGGGAAGGAGGAATGGAGAAGTTTAGGTCTCTATTTTTAACACACATCTAAATTTCCATTATAAATACATTGTTAATGTTCCCATCTAGGTAAGGTATTGTAATCGTAAACATTGTTGACCTCGATATTATATTGTGTCTCGACATATGATATGCTACAAAAAATAAAGTAAGTTTTGTTTACCCTCACGCCTGTATTTTTAATGAATTTAGTTAAAACTTGATATTTAGATGTTATGTGGTCATAATTCAAGGAAATAGCTTGATTTTATTTATAGTTCTAAAATTAAGAATAGTTTATTGTTTTTTTAAAACAGCTTTACCAATTTTGTCTAAAATGTATATCTTAGAGGGGGTGGAGAATAGGGGTGGGAGGATGGTTACGTAAATAATGAATACATGTTTATTATTTGAGGAGTAGCTTACTAATTTCTAATTTTTTAAAAGGTAAAATTCTTTAAAAATATCTTAAACAATAATTTGTATTAAAATTTAGATCTGAAGAGTCTTTCTAACAAATAATAAAACTTTTGTATATTTTTCTGAGGAGAGTTTACTTGGTAAAAGTTTATTGAACTTTTTTTTTAATTTTTTTCATAACTATAATACAAAGTTATGAGAAAGTATGTTCGATTGTGCTGTTTCATTTATTTAGTTTGTGTATTCTTACAATGGTTCGATAAACTTCGTAAATTAACTAAATTGAGGCAAAAAATGCCTTATTTTTAGGTTATGGTGAAATGAATTGGCTTGGTAGAGGAGGGAGGGTTAAAGACCCTTTAATCCCAACCCCAAACTCCTCAGGTTACCTCCCACTGGTCTTGACAACAAGGAAATATTGCAATCTACTAGAAAAATGTTTGAGCATTCGTTCAATTGACACAGCAGCTAGAGATAAACAATTTTATGTGCCGCGTCTTACTAACCGTTCGTATCATCCACATACAAATAAACGTTGGTTTTTTACAGTGCCAGGTCAACCAGTATCTGGGTGCAGCGACTAAAGGAGTAGACTGATTTTTAACTTTTACGCATAAGGCAATAGGAAACACATTGTTTAGTAATAGGCTATATTTAATTAAGTAGTCAAAAATATGTATTAATTTCCTTTTTGATTGATTCTTCACGTACAAACTATTTGACTGATGTGATAGTTAGTGGTCCTCCCCCCTTCCCTTTGCCACTCCAGATGTAAAATATTTAAACAGTTATATTCTCTATACTAGTGGTTCCTACCAGTCAAGGACCCTCCAAGAGGCTCTTTGAGATCGGTGGACACCCTGTTTTTTCTAATCATTAGAATTTAAACTATTCTATGTGTTGAAAATATCATCACCCCATCCCCCCATATTAATCATTCATGTCAGAAAACCTACAAAACTTGGTATTTGGCACAGTAAATCCGAGTCAAATGTGTTTTTACATACTTTTATTTTTACACTAATTCTAGATGTAATAATAATAATGAATATAATAGTAATAATTAACACAAAAAAGGTTAGTGCATACATGAAAATGTATTAACAATGAAAAAATTAAAATTTATTCATTCGGGTCTAGTATTAGTGAGATAAGTGAAACCTCTTTTTTTTTTACTATCCCTTCTTGAAGATCAGGTTGAAGGCTGGACACTTTCACTCGAAAATCCGAATTCATGACAAGTCTATTTCTATACCTGTATTTCATGTATCACTGTGCAGGCGGGTGAGGAGGAGGGAAAGCTTTTTATTGATTAAGATTAGGCCTACTGTTGTTTAATTATTATTTTAAAGTTTTATTTTATAACATTTTGTTGATTGTCGTGGATCCCCTATGAACAACTCGTGGACCCCCACCTTTTGGGAACCTCTGCTCTACACCGTATTTTGACCATACAAGATCATTCTCGACCCTCAGCCGTCAGAATTTGGAAACGTATGAATCCTTGCCTCTAATAAGCTGTTCCCTCTTCAGCTACTAAGAAGCTATGATGGCTGAACAATACACCCCTTATTAAAAAGTCTATTTAAAAATAAATGATGATCGTTGAAAGAATCCAATTCAAAATTTTGATCATTCTAAGTTTTCAATAAATTTAAGGTATCTAAAATTCTTTCTTTCAATAGCTGAAGAAAGGAACCAACTCAAAACGCTCCGTATGCTTGGGACAATAAATTGTTTATGTTGCTGGGTATTGAAATAAATAATGTCCAAGAGTCGGCGCCTTTTTCTTGTAATGGTTCAAGTTGAACCTAGCTATTTTCCATAATAATTTATTCGATTGCGTGACCTTGTTTGTGAATGATTTCAGCTGTCTGGACCTGACTGTGACCCCGGAATGCGAGGAGAAGAAGAACAACCCCAGCTTACCCTACCCCGAGTGCTGTCCTAACCTCATTTGCGGCAAGGATAGAGATGAGTCCAACAGAGAGTAGGACACTACTGGCCTACCTCTAGGACACCTCACCCAACCCTGATCTGCCCTACCCCAAAAGGACAGAAACTAGAATGAGCCCAACAAGGACACTGACCTACCCCTAGGAGACACCTCACCTGCGGAAAGAATAGACAAGAATGAGCCCAACAAGGACACTGACCTACCCCTAGGAGACACCTCACCTGCGGAAAGAATAGACAAGAATGAGCCCAACAGGGACACTGACCTACCCCTATGATGACACCTTTATATAACTATACAACCCTGGGTCTGCCCTACCCCGAGTGCTGTCCTGCCCTCGTCTGCGGCAAGGACATGGATGAGCCCAACAGGGAGTAGGACACTACTGGCCTATATCTAGGACACCTCACCCAACCCTGGCCTGCCATACCCCGTCGGAAAGGATATAAACTAGGATGAGTCCAATAAGGACACTGACCCACCCCTTGCAGACCCCTCGTATGTGGACAGAATAGAGACAAGTATGAGTGAGCCCAACAAAGACACTGATCCACCCCTAAGTTACCCCTTGGGAGCCCAACAGAGAGTAGGACACCTTCATACAACCCCAGCTTGCCCTACCCCGAATTATAACCTATCTTCGTCTCTGTGGAAAGGACAGAGATGATCCCAAAAGGGAGTAGGACAGTGGACTACCCCTAGGACACCTTCAAGCACGTGTACATCCCCACGGATTTCCAAGTGGTCTAATGCGTTAGAAATGCATTGCACTTGGCCGCCTTTACACCAAGGAGGTTCATAGTTTTAAATCCTTTTATAAGTGAGTGTAGTTTTCCGAATGTAATTTTATCAATCTATCTCCACACTAATGTGAGTGCATGTCCTCTGAAGAACCTCAATAATCCATACCTCCTAAATTAATGCATAGCCTCCGTGTTAAAGGTACTAACTGTATTAAACTAAACTTAGCATGCACTAAACAACTATTCTATGAAGGATCAGGAAACGTAGTTATACACCTTAGCTCAGCCGGTAGCGTGTCTGTCGGCTGAGCCAAGGGTCCCAGGTTCTATTCCTGGCATGGCTGAACAATTTATAATTGGTGAAATGTGGGTTTCCCCTTTCACAATGATGAATTTAGCCAGTGGGCTGTATGTCATGTCTATACTAGATTTGAGTTGGTTTTTAAGTCGTGTGCTGATATAAATAATAATATTAGCACCGCGTCTTACTACCCGTTCGGGTTATACGCTTTAAATACTAATTACGCTAATGGATTAGGAATTGGGAAGGTCGAATTAGAGGAAGTGAACCCACATTTGCGTGGAGGGAGAGTGGAAAACCATTTAGGAAAAACCACCCCCAGTTCACCCGACCGAGATTCAAACCTGGATCTCCCCGTCCTCAGCAGTCGAGCTCAACACGTCTAGCGCGTTAGCCAACTACGCCACCGAGGCGGGTGTGTGCTGATATAATAGGTCGGTTCAGAAAGTGCACGTTAAATAAGTCTTACCTCAAGTAAATGAGAATGGAAAAATGAAATTAAGAAACCTAGGGAGGTTGAATTGAAGAAACGTGAAATACAGATAATTTAAAGCTCCCAAAATTAAAATATTAAAAAAGTTATGTGCTTCTTCGCTTTATTAATCTTAAAGTTTGGTTATTAGTTTGAGTTTAATAACATAGAAAGCTTGCCATAAATTAATTTAGACACTAAACATTAAAAAAAAAGTGCATCTTTAAAAAGGTATGTGGCTGGTTGTTTCAGACTCAGATTCCAGAAGCATTTATAGATCATAGCACGAACAATGTCGGGCATGTTTGACGCCCCAAGGGTCACAAACAAAATTTAGTACATCCATACATAGAAAATACAAAAATTACAAATGTCAAAAAATGTTATCAAACTTGACCAAATTTGGTATGATACTTTATTATATAGCATGATTAACATTAAACTATTTTGATCCTGCAGTTCATATTTACTTTGTTAAGTTTACCAAGTATGTTCTCAATAATTTTGAAAAATGTACGTTTGGGCTGAAAGGTCATACAAAACTTTGATGAAAAAAAAACGAAAGAAAGGATCAAAATCAGATTTGAATATTTGAATTTGAGCACACGATATATTGATATGGAACTGAGCAAGTCTGGCCTAGGTTAAAGTCAACAAAACAAGGTTGAGCTCAAACGAAAACGACAGAACATGTTCGAATATCTTCGAACACAAATGAGTTAAACCACAAAGCTTATGTTGACTATAAAGTTCACATAACATTGAATACACTATGCTTGCTACCAAATAAGGTAACAATCCATTTGATTAATTGTTTTAAAAGGCCCTTATGTCTCTTTTTTAATTAATGGTTTTTGTTTTTTTCCCCTTTATACAATATTTACAAATGCACAAATTTAGGTAACATTATCTCTCTTTGAAGACATTGAGATTGGTGATTATGGTTGATTATGGAAATGGAGAACAGGGGAGGTAATTTAAATAGCGATGTCATGCAAATGCTAGATAGTTAAGATACATTTTTTTAAATACAGTTTACCCAAGTAAAAAAAAGTGGAGAGAAATATTTTATTAAACTACTTGATAATTGGTATTAGTTCACAGGTTTGAAACATATTTTGCCAAAATTTTACAAATGTATTTCC
This sequence comes from Timema monikensis, assembly GCA_902151445.1. Taxonomy (NCBI): domain Eukaryota; kingdom Metazoa; phylum Arthropoda; class Insecta; order Phasmatodea; family Timematidae; genus Timema; species Timema monikensis. The sequence continues at coordinate 22,506 of CABFVZ010001266.1, forward strand.
TCGGATATTTTCTCAATAAAGATATTTCAGGAGAACTTTGATTTTCTAACAGTATCACACTATCTAGTAAAAGGATTTTACAAAAACTACTAGTTTGTTACGTTCTGACATTGTAACACTAATATTAGCACACCAGCACTATCAATACTGTTAATATCTGACATTGTAACTCTAATAGTAGCACACAAGCACTATCAATGCTGTTAATATCTTACAGTGTAACACTAAAAGTAGCACACCAGCACTATCAAAACTGTTAATAGCTTACATTGTAACACTAATCGTAGCACAGCAGCACTATCAATACTATTAATATCTGACATTGTAACTCTAATAGTAGCACACCAGAACTATCAATACTGTTAATATCTGACATTGTAACTCTAATAGTAGCACACAAGCACTATCAATACTGTTAATATCTGACATTGTAACACTAAAAGTAGCACACCAGCACTATCAATGCTGTTAATATCTTACAGTGTAACACTAAAAGTAGTACACCAGCACTATCAATACTGTTAATATCTGACATTGTAACTCTAATAGTAGCACACCAGCACTATCAATACTATTAATATCTGACATTGTAACTCTAATAGTAGCACACAAGCACTATCAATGCTGTTAATATCTGACAGTGTAACACTAAAAGTAGCACACCAGCACTATCAATACTGTTAATAGCTTACATTGTAACACTAAAAGTAGCACACCAGCACAATCAATACTGTTAATATCTTACAGTGTAACACTAAAAGTAGTACACAAGCACTATCAATACTATTAATATCTGACATTGTAACTCTAATAGTAGCACACAAGCACTATCAATGCTGTTAATATCTGACAGTGTAACACTAAAAGTAGCACACCAGCACTATCAATACTGTTAATATCTGACATTGTAACTCTAATAGTAGCACACCAGCACTATCAATACTATTAATATCTAACACTGTAACTCTAATAGTAGCACACAAGCACTATCAATGCTGTTAATATCTGACAGTGTAACACTAAAAGAAGCACACCAGCACTATCAATACTATTAATATCTAACACTGTAACTCTAATAGTAGCACACAAGCACTATCAATACTATTAATATCTAACACTGTAACTCTAATAGTAGCACACCAGCACTATCAATACTGTTAATATCTGACAGTGTAACACTAATAGTAGCACACCAGCACTATCAATACTGTTAATATCTGACATTGTAACTCTAATAGTAGCACACCAGCACTATCAATACTATTAATATCTGACAGTGTAACACTAAGAGTAGCACAGCAGCGCTATCAATACTATTAATATCTGACAGTGTAACACTAATAATAGCACACCAGCACTATAAATACTGTTAATATCTGACAGTGTAACATTGTAGTTACACCCGCACCTGTGGTCTTACAGCCAAAGGTGTCAATACCCCAATACACTCGATTGATAGGACGAGGGAGTTCGAGGTTCGGGTGCAATACTCGGGGGTGTGGGGTCTCTACGTGTGATTAATAAAGGTTTTTTTCACATTCTCTCTACAAATTAACGCGGATGCGATTTCTAAACAATAACACTCTCCAGCCCTAAACTTCATAAACCGTCAAACAAACCTTTTGTTAAAATGTGATTATTTAAATATTTCGCGTCAGTGAAAACGAGGACAAAGATATCAGTTTCGTATGGTCTAGTTTGCTGGTGGTGGGGATGTCAGGGCTCTAACCCCAGCAGGGTGTACTAAGGGCGGTTTTTCATAAACTATGTATAGTTCTCCCTCAATGCCAATGCAGGTATACTTCCTCTAATTATACCTTTATCCTTCAATACATTAATTTAAATATTTGGATAACCCAGATGAGTGGTAAGAAGCGGCTACCATGAGAATAATTAACGCGTGTTGACTCGTTGATCTATTAAACAAGTAGACAGCTCATTGGGGAGAAATAGTGACTTTCAGTAATGTTTCAGTCTGAGTTTAGAAGTATCCATAATATATAAATATATATGTTCATATTCATTTTTCACTGACCCTTCGACCATATTTTGACTTCAATAAAAAATCATGGTACTTCCATTAAAAGTCAGGGCAAAGTTGAGAAGTTCATTTTGAGGGTGAGGGGTTTACACAGAGCTTGCTATTCATTAATTAGAAATGACGAGCACCACGTGGGCACTGAACCAAGACCCTCGTTAATCAATCTTAGCTGATTGACGTCTCTCCACCCTACTCAACAAGTGACTCCATGGCGCCGCCACTCAACATTAGAGGATCCACCCCATATTCACGGGTACTGTTGCCATATTTTATTCGATAGATAAACATGAAATAATAATAATAAGCAAAGTAAGTATTTCTAAATATTTGACGTGCCTTCACAAGGTCATTAGTTTCATCCGTGTTTTGGGAATAATGTAGCCAACAAATATAACATTTCTTTCAGAAAATGAGGTGTACAAATCAAAAGTTAAAATATAGGAAACTACCCAACTCAGTGGTCGTATGGTCTAAGACAGTGGTCGCCAAATGGCGGACCACGGTTAACATCCGGACTGCATATACATTTTTAAGGATCTTGATGAGATAGCGATAAACATAAGAAATGATGCTATTTTGGTGGTGGGCGGGTAGTAGACATGGGAGACCAGCAATAATAAATCAGTAAAATAACTAAAAGGAAAGAAAATCACGTTTTTGAATTAGTATAGTCCTATAGAGCTTGAGTCACTGTTAAACTTTTGCCGGACCGCGGAAATACCGCCCAGTTTTTAAACGGACCTCCATCAAAAATAATTGGGGGCCCCTGGTCCAACACGTCAATCACATGTCTGTCTGGATTGACAAATAATGGGAGATAGGGGATCCAGTCCCGGTCATGTGTACTAAAGGTTTTTATTCTCTTCCTCCACAAGCGTAGGTACATTTCCTTTATATTTAACCTTCCTCCTACATACTCCAATAATAATTATGCAAATAGCCCAAACGGATACTAAGACGTGAGTAAAATAAATGATGTGGTGCACCAAGTATAAATTGTTATAGAAAAGTAATAAGAAAAAAGAACACATTTCACCAAAGAGCATACATGAAATAATATACACTGCAACATATACATATGATTTCTTTTGTGCATTTACAATTACCCATTTCCCGAAGAACTACTTAAAAAGTGTGATGGTTATAACTTGGAAAAATATTGACCTACTATTTAGGTTCACAAATCTACGAGTTCTTAGTAAATGTATATTTTAAGAGAAAAGCGAGAGAAAGTCTGTTCGGTGCACCGTACCATTTATTTAAACTTATAAAACGATGGTTCATGTAATCTCTATTTAATATAATAGAATAAATTAAATTAAGATTATACATTAATAATTATATTAATTAATAGCATTGTATCACAAACCTGTCCGAGCTAATCTCAAATCTACACGAAAGGGGTTAGGGATGATTAAAGTAGACTTTAAAGAAAATGTGCTTGTATTTGCGTGAAAGAATATTGAAAAAGATTTAGGAAAATACACCCTCAGCCCAACCCTCCGAGACTCTAACACCGATTTCCCCATGAGTAGCATTCCAATATATTATAAAAGTGACGCTTCAGACCACACGACCACCAATGCGGGCATTCCTTTAGGAAGAAATAAAATTAGCCATAGTAGATTGTTGGTAATAATTAAACTTTAAAAAATACAAACATATTTTTGTGGTGGTCAATATTGATGACATTTTACACTATTATCAGATTTTTTTCATAGGCATTGATATTAATTACTATAATACGTGACATGTTGCAAATAATATGAATTTACGTATAGATATGTAAAAATTGTTTTAGTATCTTATAATTGTCAAATTTCCTTCCTATCAATATCAAAATAAAGTTGAAATATCTATGTAAAAAGCTTAAGTTTATGTTATAGGCACAAAAATATGATCTTATATATTTAATAGGTAGTGTATTTATATAATCACTAGGGAATTGTGCATTTAATTTGCAATTTATGTTCAAGTCTTGCTATTGTATTTTTCCAGGATGATTTAAACAAAATATGATTGTTCAGATTTAATTTATAATCATGCAACATATATTTGATAAGGATTAAAAAATTCAACCTTTAAAGAGATATATATATATATATATATATATATATATATATATATATATATATATAATCACTATTTTCTTTCAAGCTATGATCATAAAACACAAAAAAAAAGTTGAAGGTGCTGCCTCAAGTACAAACAGACAAAAGGACTTAAAAGGTAAAACTCACTTTTGTTTTTAAGTTTGGAGGCATATCAAAGATCAATATCCACCATAAAAATTACCATAAATTCTCACTGTTTAAATACTTTTAAATAAAATATTAATTTAAAGGGGTTATTCTCTCTGTGTANATAATAATAATTAGAAGGAGGAGAAGGAAAAGCAACAATGCAAACGAAATTATAAATTTTCAAACTAGTCATTGGCTTGTTTACTATATGAAAAGTAAGAAACGAGTTATTTTTATTTACAGCTAAAGATAAATATTTTATTAACCGATAGGCCTATACAATCATACACAAGTCCTGATTTATCTGCTGATTTAAGCAAAGAATGATTGTAGGCCTACAGATGATCCACTACGCGTACAGCAGAAAGGTTGGAATTTCACTAATAAAATAGGAGTTTTGTTGACAGCTACTATTTTTGCCGACATTCTGAATCCCTAACCTTAAAAATGAGTGGTAGTATGTCAAAATCTGTTCAGCCGTTTTTCTTGTAATTTCAACTAGCAAAATGGGTTTATCAAATTATACATAGTGATGATATATAAGAAATATATAATTACATATTTTTCTGTCTTCAATTTAATTCATAATCTTGGCGCCTTATTGTGAGTTTTATAATAACTTTTCCTTTGTGAGAAACTCTTATTGGCTCATATTTATCGCAGGTAGGCCCCCTATATTAATAAATCTTGCTACTAGACATATTAAAGTGAGTGAGCGAGCTATCTATTCCTTAACAAACTCCAAACAAGATCAAGCGAGGCAAACCTGTTGAAGACTCACCATCAAAAGCTTTTCTAAGATCTAGGAAAAAATCTTGAGATATCTTGGGGTAATAAAACATGAGATGAGAGAGATTGATTCTTTTAGTATTAAAAGTAGGCTAACCTATATTATGTGGGTGCTGTAAAGAGTCGAACTACTAACCAAGAACAGTGAAGGTGATCAGGAAGAAGGAGGCATATACTTGTAATCACATCTATGGAGGGTGGGGGAAATCTTCCCACTATAACAAAAGAAACGGAACGATAAGAGAAGGTGCAGTAGAGGTTGATAGATTAGAGTATAAAGGGGAGAGGTGGGGGAAGAACCTGGTATCCCCGAAGAAAGAAGCGAGCAGCCGACCAATGAGGGCCTCCATGTGTAGGAGGGTCCCCTAGTCCCTCGATATCAGCCAGCCGCGTCTCGTTTCTTCACTCAGTCCGCGGTCAGGTCGAATCCACAGAGCATCGGGTCCCACGCATGCGCCTTCCCAACAGCGCCCCAGAGAGGCAGGCACCACGCGGCGGTGGCAGATCGCACTCCACCAGTGTCGTCTGAGACGACGTCTGGGACAGACTTGTCTCACACACGCACGAGCTACCCCCTTCCTTCACCCGGTCCAACCCCCCTTTTCCTTTTTTTTTAAACTACCCCCCTGCAAGAACAAAGCCGAGGACTTATTTCTCCCAGCCTTAGAGAAGGGGGTAGTCGAGTACCGGGGGCGGTCGTCCGTCCAGACAACCAGGGCGGCCCCCCGGGGCAGCAGCATACCCATCCCCACACACACATGGAAGGCTAGGAAGACGCAACGGAGGCGCCAACGCCACCTCCGATAACCGTGACGCCACCACCCACAACCACCTCCAACTGGTAAGACTTGCATGTTATCATTGTTCCCACTAGTGGTACGATCCCGTACATCATGCGAGCTGGTCCCTGGAGCTCAGTGGCCAGGGTGGTCGATCACTAGTCTAGAGTTCGATTCCGAGTGGTGCTGACAAAGATATTTAATATTTATACGCAGGTTTGTCATGATATCCAATTTGAAAATTTGTCTAACATCTTAGTTTAGTCGGTAGCATGTCTGCATTCTGAAGATAAGGGTACTACGATCGATTCCTGGACAAGTCGAAAAAATTATCATTAGTGAAATTGAAAGTTTCCCCTTTCACAGTGAAGAACTGACGACCTGGATATTGAATATGGTTTAAAATTAAGTTAATCTGTAAGTCGTTTGTTTATATGTGTGCCTGGAAAGTGTACGCTATATCCTATATCAAAATAATCTAGAATACGAAACCTTGGCTTACTAGATAGATCTGTACATCACTGAACAGGTGGGCTAAGGCGTCAGTCTCATTTCTCACTCTTCCTCCACTCAAAAGGGCATAGTATTTCTTATAGCTCTACAAATCTCATCCCTCCGCGATTAGCGGACCAACCCATAGACTACAGGGGTGCTGATATACGTGGCACCATAACAACAATTGGATAGTTCCGGGTTCTACTCCCGCAGAGAATGATAAATATAGGCCTAGTCATTTTCTATTTAGTTCGTTTTCTTTTGTTAAGCACTAAACAAACGGTCTAAACTGAGGTTGTGTGTTACAACGCCTCTTAAGATATATTATTAAAATAAAATTTAATTGTAATATATAACATGTGGGGTATGTGGTAGGGGCGAGGAAAATATCTTAGAGGAAGTAAACCCGAATGATTGTGGGGTAAATTTAAAAAAAATTGCAGGGACAGATATAATAAGGAAAAACATCCTACAGCTCACCCGACCCAGAGTCGAACCTTAACATCCCACTTACACTGTAAATCTAGCCAATTGCGAAGTCTTATATCATGTGGCCATCGGAGTATGGTTGCGTTATTTAATATTAACTCTTGTTACGTTTAATTTGTGTGCACGCGAACAAATGCGCCACCCTCGTCTTGTCTGATTTGCTGTGTGGTGGAGAAATAAGGTTTCAGAATATAGGCATGGTGTACCTAGGTATTTCATCTCCTTTTAATGTTCTCTCTCTCTCTCTCTCACGCAGAAGCAGGTACATTAAAAATATATATTCAATCGTCCCCATCCCATTAATGTATATGAACAGCCCGGATGGTTTTTTTCACCTCAACTTTCAACTTATATCTAGTTCGGAATGTACACATATATAATAACTATTCTAATAGAGTTTGGATGAGCAAAGCTATGTTTATAATAAATCTACTCACATTTGGGAAATAATCTAGGATGAAGCAACCTCACTACTTCGAACTGGGAATCGAACTCTAATCTCCTCGTTACCAACAAACCAGACTAAATTAGCTTGAGATTTAGACCACTTCCCCATCAATGTGAGGGGCGGGTAGTAATACGGGCTCCAAAACATTCTAATAATAATAATACAAAGTACACTTTTTGATTAGTTTACGCGCTGTGGAAATAAGCCCGTCAAGAAAGGAGACTTTGTCTTAATGTGGCATTGTTAAATTTTGGAAGAGAGTTTTGAGACATTCGTTTATAAGCATCGTCATTATACTATAAAGCCATATGGCTGACTCACTCACTCACTCGCTGACATTTATGCTTACCCACTTCAAGATGAGCTAAAAACTTTTAATTTGGCAAACTTATAGCTTCTAGACTGTAACCGACGGGAAAATTCCAAAAAGTTAAAAAATTTAATTTCTAATCCCCCCAAAAAATTCAAAATGGCGGAGAAATTTTAAAGTTGGCGTGGAACTTTCTTTCGAGGCCTCTTGTGGCTAAACGAAGACCAAGCAAAAAACGGAATGCACCAGAGCTAGATTTTTTGATTTTAGGTAGAATTTTCACATTTTTCACACATTTTTTAATTTTCTGACACACTTATGAGACAGCTAGAATCATAAAATTGTAAAAATAAATCAACGTTCAAAACAACGCTGGAATTACACTCACTTGGGTTTGGGAGCGGAGCGCGAGCAAAGCGAGTGTGTGTGTATATATATATATAAAACTCTTACCGATTAGTTTTAGTAAAGTAAGATTATATTATTTCATGAAGCATGTGTCCATACTTTGCACTAGGAATTTATTATAATATAGACTAGGGACACTTGTGCAGCAATGACTCTTTTGAAAAAAGACAACACGATATTTGTGCCGGTATTCTAGAGTACTGTTTAAGGAAACGAATCAAAAAACGTATTATCTTTACGGGCTGGTTAGGAGATATCGTACTAATTAATATATTTCTTGAACTAATGTATTATTATTTAAAATTAAATTAGGTAAAGTAACAACGTGTGCCACAACGGGTTCGTATCTCTGTGACACTACGACTTGTTATATTAATTTAAATATGCTTTGCACTGGTGTGTGACTTAAATGGTGAATGCAACATTATTTTATATTAGCTTAGAGAGCCAGATAATTGGGTTTCCTATCGATAAGTTAACATTATGTTGGATAATTTCATATTAATAAATTTAAAGTGCAACACTTTAGCTCAGTCGGTAGCGTGTCTGTCTACTGAGCTAAATAAGTCCCGGGTTAGATTCCTGGCATGACCGAGAAAATTGTCATTGGCGAAATGTTGTTTTTTCCCTTTCATAGTGATCAGTTAACCGCTGGGGGCTGGGGGTTGTGTCTGCTATAGATTTAGGTTAGTTAATAAGTAATGTGTTGATACAGTCAGTCGGTTCAGAAAGTACACATTAAATACCTCAGATAAATAAAATAAAGGATAATTAATTCAAATCTATTTGTTAATCCACTTTCTATGTTATCATATCGAATTGTAAATACGCTTCTTACACCTTCGGATGTCTAAAGATGATACACGCAGAGTGCATTTCACACTTCCGCGCGTATTGTCTGCTAAAGACGGCATTTAACTGCAGAGTTCAGACCACACCACTGAACTTACTGACTGCTAAATACTGTGCTTACATCAAGAACTCACCACTGAACTTAATGATTGCTAAATACTGTGTTTACATCAAGAGTGAATAAGGCACCACTGAACCTACTGACTGCTAAAAGACGCTGTACCCTTCACCACCGAAGTCGTGTGGTGAGAGCTACAACCCCGTGGTTTTCAAGGCGGGATCCACCAATAGGAATCCAGACAGTCACAGTCTTGTTTCAAAATTATCTAAAAAAAACTGTGTTACAGGAGACTCCGATTTTTCTATCTCTTATTTAACAAAACAAAAATTCAAACATTTAGAAAAATGACACCTGGACACGGGAATCGAGCCCGGGATCTTTGACTTAGCGTGCCAATGCTCTACCACTGAGCTATCCAGAATTAGTCCCGTGCGAAGTATCACACTATTAACTCAGAGTTTAAGGTGGAGTCTGTGATGGACGTGTGGAAATCATCTGCTACCTGTTGAGCTATCAATGATATCAACGCCCCCTTCGACTCGGGAGTGGATTCATGCCACTGTTTGTGTAATTTTGTTTATTTTTGATTAAATGTATTTATTTTATCTGGTGAAGTTAAGGTGTAACACCCTTGCACACTTAGCAAGGTTACAAAATGATTCATAATTAATAAGTGTATTAATTCAAAATAAGAAAATTGATGAACGTAGATATTATTAAAATGATTCTTAAAAACTAAATCACCAGAAAGATGTTTACCAATCAATCAGACTCCAAATTATTACTATCTGATAGATTAATATAAATTTTATCTCATTCACATATCATTGATTAACTTAATAAATAATCTATAGCACAAAATTTAAATAAATGTATACAAGCAATTAATTTCAAAAATATCATACATACACACACACACACACATGTGTATCAATTTGAGCCTCATAAATACTCAAGACAAAAACAAAGTTTGTTTCATAAATGTAGATAGATATTTTTTGAATGCAGCTAGTGTAGTCAAATTTCTGGTGATAGTAGGTAGCTTATTCCATGCCTGTGATGTCGCTACAGGCAACGACTGAGATTCATCTAAGGGTATACAAAGAGCGGAAGAATTTATAGCACGTGTATTAAGCCGATATTTTTTCTTGAGCTGAAACCACGATGAGCGATATTCAGGGAAAGATGCACTAAGAATTAAGAGAATGAAATGAACGTCATTTTTTTAACCGTAACCATTCAAGTTTTTTAAAGTATGGATGTATGTGGTTGAAGTAGCTTAGATTGTAAATGAAGCGAACATAATGGTTGTGTAAGCGTTGGCGTCAATTAGCCACCGCTTCTGTCAGGTCATTGTGCGTACACTGTCACAGTTGTCAAAATGAGGTAGTATCAGACTTTGTACTGTATATGCATACAAGCTTGGATTTAAGATAGGTGGTAAAACATATTTAAGTACTTTAATAGTGCATATATCAGCTTAGTAATTACAAATGTTGGTCACATGATTCATCCAAGTTAAATTTTAATTCCTAAGTTATTTTCATGGGAAATTAGAGAGATCATAGTATAATTTAACAATATGTCCGGAATAGAAGAGCGATTTATATTGTACAAAGATCTATGCGCCCCATTAATCGTTGAGTGTGAATTTATTGGGTTAATCAATATATCATTATTAAATAACAATTAAAAATATATTTCAAATCAACATTTATTTTATCAACAGCTGACAAATTGATACTACTGTCAGACAAATATACTTTTAGATCATCTGCGTATAGCTGATACTTACAATGAGACAGAGAGAAAAGTAGATCATTAATAAATATACAGGTGAATAACTAATATTAGTTGTCCATAATTGACCCCTGAGGTAGGCCTTCTTCTAAACGGCACCATGCATAAGCAGTGTCATTAATGAACACCCACTGCATATAACCATCTAGATAGGATTGCATCCAACGAATGCAGCTTGAGGAGAAATTAAATTAATAAGCGAGTTTATTTAAAATCAAGTAAAAATCTACACTTTTAAAGGCCTTAATAAAATCCAAAATTATTAAAGTTATTTGACAACTGTCCCTACCAAGTCTAACATCTACAGTAACATTGATTAAAGCTGTACATGTGCTATGACCAGGACAAAAGCCCGATTAATATACGTGTTCATTGATAAATTTATAAATCTGACGAATGACAAATAACTCAAATCCTTTTGACAAAGAAGGAAACATATTTTTAGGTTGATAGTCATTAACATTACCAAGCGGATTCTTATTGGGTAGGGGTATAACTTCAGTCAACTTCCAAACAGTTGTAAAGTGACCAATCATTAAAGAACATTTAAAACTTTTGTTAAAATAGGAAGGGCGCTAATTACATATAATCTTTTGTATTAATATAAAAGAGATCTTAACATAACCCTGTGATTTAGTGTGTTGTGCAAAATAGACGTGTAAACGTAATTTGGGTAAAGATTGTAAAAATCAAATTTAATATTTTGAGTGGGGTATTGCAATATTATTGGTCCCTTTACAAAGTGGGCTATTGGATTCAAGTATTTAAAGTCTACTTTATAATCATCAGATGGAATGTCCGTTGACAAATAAATATTTTGTTTATTGTTTACTCCTATTTCACGCAACTTTTTCCAAACTAATTTCGATGATGACCAATAGATAAAATAGACATTGAATAAATTACACTAAAACAAATAACATCGAGGAAGCATACGCTTTTCCAATTAATTATTGTAGGTACAGTACATGATTAGCGAAGCTTGGGAGATCAAAATGATCTTTAGGTTTCGGATGCGTTCGTAAATTTGTAAATTGACACATGAACACGGGAATCAAATCTAGAACCCTTTTCTCAGCACGCAAATCCTCACGCATGAGCACGGGACTAATATTAGATAACTCAGTGGTAAAGCATTGGTGCACTTAGTCGAGGGTTCCGGGTTAGATTCCCGCATTCATGTATCATTTTTCAACTTTACATATGTTATATCATAGCTTTTTCTTTGTGGCACTGTACAAACACATTGTTCCTCCCGCCTAAAAAGTTTAACTTGGGTCAACAACAAATATTAGGATCGAAATATTCTACCAAGGGAACGTAACCATAATAATTTAGATAGTTTAATTGTTATGGTACAGACTCAGATATTATCAACAAGCTATCTCGTTTAGAAAAAACAATTAAAACAGTACAATTTAAAGGAAATTTCAAGAATTGCGTTTAATAACGTATTTTGTCTCGGTATTAACTAATGGGCATTGCCAGTTTTGAAAATCAGTTCTAAATTAATTTTTATTCTAATTAAATGTAACTATAGTTCATCTACTGAATCAAATAATAGAAAATGAAAATTAACTGTGTTTAGAAAATTTTGTCTCGCGCACGCAACAAGTTTCTTGAATAAGGTTTGGTGAAATTAAAGATTGATTTTTCTATTTATTTGTCATATTATCACTTTATAATGAAAAAAGAAGACACTCTTTGAATTAATTGTGTATTTATATATGATTTTGTTCTGATTTTGGGACTTTATTCTTTGATTTCCAATCAATATATATAGCAAATATGTTGTGTTTTTTTTCAATTAAAACTTACAAGTGGCTTGATTAAACTGATTACTGTCCCTGTGTCTACATCAGAAATGGTTTGATGGATTTTATTTAAACATAATATTTAGATGTCATATGTATAGAGCGTGGACATTTTATTATTTCATGTATACTTGTATTTTGGTGGAAAACTTGCTTCAGGCTATTTCACTGGTGACCGATTTTTTTTAATTTAAAACATTTATGGTTCTAACTATTTTGGTCCAAAATGAATCTCTTTAACTTTTTACAGTATAAATAATTGTATATAATATAGTATTTAGTTTTTCTTAGTTCACTGATGAATAGTATGTATTATTTATTATGGGAATGGTGGTTCTGAATAATATATATTATTCATTATTATATGTTTTCCAAAAACGTTAAAATGATTTTCATATACATTTGTATCTGGGTACTATTTTACATAATAAATAATAATGTATGTTTATTTTTCTAAAATAAATTAATCTAAGGATAGATGAAATTTTTAGATTACATAGGGACTCTAAGATTTAGTACAAAACGAATATCTAGGAATTGTTTTTCATTATAAAAATAAAAACATATTTTTATTTCTACAAATACAGAAATAATTGGAGATTAGTTAAAAAACAACTGATTTTTGACTATTTGAATTAAAAACAATAGTTTAAACTATTCTGTTTGAAATTTATATACATATTAAGATTGTTTATTGTGATAAACAAAATGATATAGACCCACATGTTTTTCTGCGGAATAGTCAAGGGTAGTTTACTGAAAACCTACCTTTCAAAATTGTGTTCCAAGCTATAATACACTGTTTAAACCCCAACCGAGAAATCGTCTGTAGCCCAGTATATTGCCATATTGGTCTCTTAGAGCGTGTAGCAATCGGTGGTTGTCAAATTAAATCAAAATTATTTGAACACTTAAAAATAAAAAGATTATTTTGTGTGTTTGAGTCGAAGGTAATTTTGTATCCACCGTGTCTCAATACTTGCTCGAGCTATTCGCATTTATTTACAAAAATAGGGTGGGAATGAATGTCATATTTTAGAGTAAGTGTACCTACATTTGCTTGGAGGAAGAGTGAAAAAGCATTTAGGAAAAACAACCTTATTGGGATTCAAACTCCAGACTCCCCTTTATTGGCGAACCAAGCTAGAATATCTTTATGTTTAGCCTGCGTGCCCACCCCTAAAGGACTTAGGCAACTAAGACCTATAAATTAAAGTTAATTTATTGATTAAATATTCATTATGGCAAAGGTCTTTGATTAGCAAACAAAGAACTGTAATTAATAAAAGCGGCCGAACTATTTATTTTCTGAAGTGCCCGAGTACCACGAAACAAAAAATTTACTAAAACCGTATTAGCGTAGCGCTGAGACACACTTCAGACATCCAGAAATACCGAGTTCTTCAAACATAGTTTATCATTTCAAAATATGGTTAACCCAAAAATTAAGGTAAAAAATATATATTCTTGTATAGCACTACGAACCTTTATTTTACAATTTAAAAAAACAGCACATATTGAAAGGGTGAAACTGGTTCATTTTCAAGGACGTTTCACGTGAAATGTCCTAGTCCTGATATCGAAATATGTGATTAGAAACATTTTATCTATCCTTTCTCAAATAAATTAATTAATGCTTTACACAGTTATAACAAACCATTCTAAGGGGGCTTTGAAGGTTCTGAACCACCATCACCATAAGAAATACCGCAGCGAGAGGATATTTCCCTTCAAGTAAGTGGCGGCCTCAAGATAAAAAATCAACGGGCTAGGTGTTGTTTGCTTGGATTAGTATGTAATTAATAGCATACTAAGCAATTATAGCTAACTAAAAGTAGTGCCTTAGTGGACGATTTTTTTTACGGTTTAAGAATAAATAAATTAATTAATTAATTTGTAAAGAATATTTTGTGATTTTTCGGGGTTTTAATTGTTTCACGTTGAGTGGCTCCCCTATATTTAAGCCAAATTTAATTTCGTGGCACATTACTAAGTACTAAAATATTATACAGCATTAGAAATGTTTACATAAAATATATATATATATATTTTGAACTTTTCTCAGCCTAGTAATGGAATCTCGTACTACCGGCGACTGTTCACGGTTTTGAAGTAGGTTACATGGGATGGGGCTATATAGGTACAGTTCACTTTCAACCTTCCTTGCCGCGAAGACCAAAGAGTAGGACTTAAAAAAACCAACCTCACAAAACATAAAGAATGGTGATAAGGAAGTTAATGTATAGGAAGTGATAGAGTGCGTGGTGAGAGACTGTATAAAATAGCAATGATAATTCACTTGTGTGGAAATCCACCACCAGTTCACCTAGTCGAGGTTCAAATCTTGACCCCTCCACCACCTTAAGTCCAGTCTACCATTACACCGACACCTGGCTTCAAACAAATGACCACCGACGAATATTTCAGAAAGGTCTATCAAAGGCTGGACAGAGTGTATATTTCGACGATTGAGCTACAAACAATCTAAGGAGACCGGTGAGGAGGGTTCATTAATTACATTTGCCTTGTAAATTTTTGTAGTGACCAACCACCCTTTGATAACAGGATGGTCAAATGGGGAAACTCTCATCAGGAGCAAACCAAATTCAACCTTTGACGTATGCTATTAAATTTTAGATCCACTTAAAATCTCATCCGACTATCATTTTATGATATTAATATGTTTACATATAGATAGCAGAATCCATTTTATATAAACCCGTGTGTGTGCCAAGTTTATTAAAAATATTTTTAGGAGGATCCTAACTTTTGTTTACCTGCACCGGTGGGCACGTGATCTAAACGTCTAGTCCATATAATCTGTCTTGCCATTAAAATGGAGGTTGGGCTTTGAATTCTGGATGGATCTACTAAGATAATTTTCATAAATTGTTTACCTCTCTCCCTCCATGCAAATGCTTTAACTACCCCTGCAATACTAGCGTAATAAATAAATAAATAAATATATATATAGTTCAAAGGGGTAATGAGACACGAAGGAAAATATATTTTTAATTTGGTTTTAAAAATTAGTGTAGTTCCCGTGAACTTCTGTACCACAAAGCAACTCTAATTAAATTAAAACTCTACCCTAACCAATGCGCACGAGTTCTGATTTTCCAGGTGATGGGAGGTCAAGGTTCGAATCCTGGTGGGGTACGTACATTGAGATTTTTTTTCCTATGTTTTACTACTATCCTTACAAACAAATTCTAAATTAGACTTCCGTCTGCCCTAACCCATCAGTATAATAAGTATGCGTAAGTTATAGCCCTGACGACAAATAAGACCCGGTAGGCTACACGTAAAAAAAGTGTTTTTTCCCATTCCTTCTTCATGCTAATGCGGATGTATTTTCTCTAAACTACCTTCTTAGTTTTTAACTCTTAATCAAACCATTAAATATTCGCTCATGCACCACCTCCTAAAATGTACGTTTCTTCATAGCATAATTCGCGCACGCGTAAAGCCCATATTGCGTATCTCTGTCTGAAGCAGTTCGTGACTATCCTTGAACATTAAACAAAATTGGATGATGAGTGGGAGGGGTGGATGGGAGTAACCCTCAATACACTCAGCCGAGATTCAAACCTCAAACTCCCCGTAATCGGCAGTCTAATCTACTGCAAGAGTAGCGTGTTAGACCACGTAGCCACTGAAGTGAGTATATGTCCATGTTAATTATGCTAATAGATTAGGGATTAAAAAGTTATCATTGAGATAAAATGTATACTCATTTGTGTAGAAAGAGAGTGTGAAACTATCCAGAGAAATCTACTCTCAGTACACCTTACCAATATTTGAACAGGAGCCACCCAACAGGTGCGCAAAAATACAACACCCGAAACATGATTTGAATAAATAAAAACATAAAAATTAATTTTAATGTTTGCTTTTAAGACGCAAATTAATAATATTATTTAGCATCGCGTCTTACTACCTGTTCGGATTATACGCTTTTAGTACTAATTACACTAATGGATAAGGAATTGGGAAGGTTTAATTAGAGGAAGTCAACCCGAATTTGCGTGGAGGGAGAGTGGAAAACCATTTAAGAAAAACCACCCCCAGTTCACCCGACCGAGATTCGAACCTCGATCTCCCTGTCCTCAGCAGTCGAGCTCAACACGACAAGCGCGTTAGCCAACTACGCCACCGAGACGGGTAAGACGCAAAATAAAACTAGGATGTAGTCCTTAATAAATAATGGATTTTATTTTATTAATATAATAGATTTAACTTTTAAGAATTACTGGCCAATCCAATCTAACAAAACAGAGCCTTCCATGCGTCTACCACTTGAAGATTAAGTTTTGCCACGGTGACAACCTATCCTAGACAACCTATCCTAGACAGGCTTAAAAATTATTAATTTGATATAAAGGCAGCAAACTATAATACCATTATCTGGACTATAGCTGAAGATACAGAGTTTGTTTTCCTCAGGGGTACTAGAACCTTAATTTTTGGGAGAGG
>CABFVZ010001266.1:39546-79360 GCA_902151445.1 Timema monikensis
GGGGGGGGGGCAAAATGATGCTATGTCCCAGTTAAGTGTTAAGTTGAATAAAAACATGGGGTGGGGTTAAGGGGGCCAAAATGGCATAATGTCCAGGTGAAGCTAGGTTGAGTAAAAACAAATAGGGGAGGCAATGACTGGGAGAACAGCATACATTAAAAAAAGTTATGCTGTAGGTTTTATTAATTTGAACAAAATAATAATTGATGGTTTGACAAGATTTTCCAAATATTGTTTAATTAAGATTAAGTTAGAACAATGCTATTTTTAAATTTGGGTATCACTGAACACACAAAAGAAAGTCAGTGTGGTGAGTACAAATATAAAAGTCGAACCACTTTTACAAACACTTGATATCTGAAAGAATTAGTGCTCATAAATGTATTCATTATTTACAGCATGGCAACATTATCAACTAATTCTGGGTAAGCATTAATAAGACACTTATGAGTTAAACGTTTTTGTGTCATGGTCACTCGGAGGTATGTTTTTACTTTACGTAGCATTGAAGATGATCTTTCAGTTTTTTCAGATGTACCAGGGACCACCAATAATACTCTTAGGAGAATAAACAACCCAGGAAATAGTTTCTTCGTTTCAGTGTGCATTTCTTTGAATTTATTTACAGTCGTCAACATGGTTTAGGATTTGAATCAATTGCTCGATAAATTCCCTTTTTGATTTAAGCTTTGCCTCATCAATTCTAAATTCAGATATAGTATTTAAGATGTGTTTATCCGATGATGCTGGAGCTATCAGCAAACGCTTTTCCAATTGAAGGTATTTTTCAAATCCAGGTTGTTCAAACCTATATTCTACTTCATTCATAATATTGTCTAGAAACACATAATACATTTTTCTATAGTATCCTTTAGCTGATTCAAAATCGTGACCAGAATTGGGACTTTGGTTCTGTTCTAACCTCTTTGCAGGTTTTTTCTTTCTTAGTATTGCTGGTTCTGAAAAATCCATTATTTCAAATGGTTTTTTCAACCTTATCCCAATTACTATTATATGCCATATATGATCTATTTCCTTTTAGACATTGTAGTACTTCATTCAAGCCTTTTTTTTTGTACCAACTATGGTTTAAGTTTTACTCAGTAGAATAATATTGAGATTCTCAGCCAATAAAAACACCATATGACATATATGTATTCCAAAAAAGACACTCCCTTTTGAAATTGGATATTTAAGTTTACCTTAGAGATAAAATCACTACTTTCACAAGCCAAATTGTCAAGAAAATCTAGTATTGCTGCATACAGGTTTAGAATAACAGCTAATGACGCTTATCTTGCAGTCCAATGAGTTGGACACAATGAGCATGGTCCAGCACTAGTCAAATTTTGCTTCTGAGTAATTTGGGCAAACACTACAGACCGCTTGGGAGAATCTTTGACAAATACTCCTATTTCATCTACCCACTTTAAATAGTCCCTAATCAAAGGAATTGATTTGGACGAGTCTTGTAATGCTAAACTAAGAGCATGAGCTGCACAATGAATATATAATTCCAATGGCTGCTCAGCTAGTATTCTTGTTTCCGCTCAAATTTTTGTACTAGCTTTGTTATAGCCACCACCGTAGCACTGTCCTCGTAGATAGTATAAAGTCAACTTGAGGTTGAGCAGTGCATCTTTTCTTAAATCAAACAATGCTTCTCCAGTCATTGATGATGTTTCGTATAATCCAATAAACCCCTAATCGATATTGAATGTGTCATCATCTACAGTTCGGATATTTATGGACACTTGCTCCTTTGCCCTAATTCCACTTGCTTTATACACTACTAAGCAAAATATATTCTCTTATTTATCATTTCAACCACATTGCGAAGAATATCACGAGAAATGATTTTTACGATTTAATTTTGGATATAAGACGTGAATGATCTTTTCCTGTGTGGAAAAATGTTGAGTTCTGGAATTTCATTTTCCCTCAAATGGAGGAGCTGAATGAAACTTCCTTCATCACTCACCTGAGCCCTAAATGGTAATCCCTTATGTGCTATAAACAAATCTTAAGTAACGATCGCTTTTAAAGCAACACGGTTTTTAGCTTGACCACGGATTGCTTGTTGTGAAACCTGGGATACTACTGATATACTTTATTTTAGTGCATTCCACTTCATTACCGATTATTTGTGACGAGAGTAAACTTCATGATTTTTAAATTTATGAGATAATTTCTTCCAATTATTATATCCTTCTGAAGTCAGCAATGTGTCACGATTTGATCATAAACAACAAGTTTTGACTCCAGAGCTTCTACACAAAATAATAATACGTGTTCATGCTTTATATTAAAATGAACCCAAGGATGATCCTTATACAAATGGTTTTGAAAATGGTGGTTTCTTCCACCATAATTCCATGGTATAACATTTGAAGGTTAATGAGGTTTAGCAACAGAAGTAATAAATTTATGTTTAGATTGAAAAGGTACGGGTTGGACTTCTGAAGGTTGATAGGTCTTTTCAACAGAAGCAATATCTTCTTGTTCGATTGGAAAAAGTACAGATTTGACATTTGAGACTGTAGGATTTGAAAGAAGATTAATAAAAATCACTGAAATAAATATATATATATATATATATATATATATATTAGCACACCGTCTTACTACCTGTTCAAATTATATATTCAATTTTTAGTCCCTAGTCGGTTATAGTTAGGAACAAAATTTTCAAACAAGTTATCGTGATAAGTCCTTACATTTAATAGGTTTTATTGATAAAATTAAACAGTTTTTCTCAAAATATTATGACGCGCTCTTCAAATATAGATTTTAAACACAATTGTTTTTTCATTAAATTGCATTTTTTAAATATTTAAAATTTTAAAAAACCAGTTGTTTGTAAAAATTTGAGAGCTATACTCAAAATTAAAATAACGTTTCCTGGCGTATGACCATGAAGCACCTAAATACTAAGTTTGTACCAAATCCATTTAACCATTCTGGCTGTAGCCCCAGGGAAAGAAAGATATGGGGCAAAATAATTCAAAGAACTTATTACGATTTCAAGGTTAAAAATTTTCATGATTACAATACTTTCTCTTACACGAGTAAGTAAATTTTTTTTTATAAAATTACTATATACAAATTATTTTTCCCAAGTTCAATATCTTGAATTTAGGTTGGCTACTAAGAAGTGATCATAATAGAGTTAATAGCCCCTTACACACATTTCACTTTAGGCTTACAATACAACAGCTAGTGCAAGAGAGAATGTAATAGAAATTATGAGTAAATCTGACAAAATGTAATGTAGCCCGTAAAATATTTATAACAATAAATTATAATTAAAGTAATTTAAATCTCAACTACACAATTATATTAAAAAACTAACAAAAATACGCATAGCTTAAAACATTTAGGTATCTGTGTCAACCCGGACGGGAAAACATTGTTTTAACGTTTTGTGTTTTAGAAACTTTGAAGCTCTCTTTATACGTTTAAACCTTTTTATGATTTTATTTATATTTTACTACGAAATTTACTAACGTCTAACATACTGATATATTGTGGTGTCAAATTGTTTTGCTTACCTTCCGGATTTACTTTGATTTTCTTAAAATAGAACTCAATTTTTGAACATTGGTTCACACTAGTTGAAGTTGCAGCACTCTTCACTTATCTTTCAATGTTTTCAATTATTAACCTTCACTTACACAAATGAGTTCTGAGACTTCAAATTTGTATTTAATTACACTGTTTTAGGCATTAAAGGTTTAATCCTCGGCCCAGGCACAGATCTATTCGATTGACAAATCCTTCCTTCACCTCTGACAAAACGTGTATTAATCATAACTTGTGAATGTGGGGAATGCTAGGCCTCCACCATGGTTCGGATCCCACGTTAAACTGTAGGTCCTCCATTTCATCTCACAATCACCCTACCATTACACATTAGCGTAAGTGCGTATAACCCGAACAGAAAGTAGGACGCGGTGCTAGTAATAGTAATAGTAATAATAGTAATAATAAAATTAAGGCACTAAAAAAACTCCTATCATTTTCACACAAAAAATAATGTATAAAAACAGAAAAATATCAAATACACCAGTGTTTATATAAATATAAACAAATAACGTGGCCTCATAGTTGAGCCTACACAATACACAGCTAGTTAAATAATGTATGAAAACAAAGAAAAATCAAACACGTTAGTTTCTATTGCTATAAACAAATAACGTGGCCTCATAGCACAGAATACACAATACAGCTTGCTCAAAGTTACTAGTCGGTGGTCACGAGTATCATAAGTAAATTGTTAAACAATTTGTCCAAGACCCTTACCACCTTCCCCCTATAAGAAATCAGGGGGGCAATATACCCATGTTCCCTGATATCTATGGTTTTCCTGGTTAAGAAGCTATGTTAGGTTTTAGATTTATTAATAGATATACTATTTTAAATATACAAATTTAATGTTCCATAAATGTTATTTTGCAAGTATATATATTCATAAAGTGAAATGATTATATTGATTAGATTGACGTTATCAGCAATAAGCAAATAGTTAGAAAAAAGTATGTATTTATAAATGTCTACAATAAAGACATTGAAAAGAAGTGAACATAAAGTTAACCCTTGAAATATATCACACAGGAATAAATAAATGTTAAATGTTCTCAAATCTATTTTTTTTAATTTCTATTTTGTGAATAGCTGCTAAACCAGTTTGCATAAGAGGGAAAAATGGTTAGGTTTTAAGAGATTAATATTATGTTGACATGCATCAAAAGCTTTAATTTTGTCAAAATGTATCACATCACTATGATCTTGAGTATAAACCTAAAGGACAACATGACCAAGAAATGCTACTAGGTTAATGACAGTAGATTAATTGTTTATAAAACCTTGCTGCTTATAACATTGACTAAGTGAAGCGATGTTATGTTTTACATTTACGTTTGGCATTTCAGCTGTCTGTTTGTCCGTCGGTCTGTCCATATCTTTGTTCCGTGATAGATGGTAAATGCATGCTTCAATTTTACTAAAAGGCGTGTATATTCTTTAAGCCTAGGCCTAGCGATGTATGTACATAGTTTTTCAATCTGTCTATTCATTTCAATATAATGTCCACTCAAATAATAGTTATACGCCTTGTGTATGTTTAAAAAAAATTATATGCTATCCAAACTATTTATCTAAGCTTTCCAGTTAACTGCGTTCAACATAATGTACACATTATAAAGCCCTGATTATATTTTAAATAACAACTCACATTGAGCTTTTAATGCTTTTTAAGGAAGCGGCTCTTGATTTTTTTTTTGTATGTGTGTCTCACTTCTGAATTTCATTACTCTCAGATTCCCTCTCTCCTCTCACATATAACTTTTACTAATTTAATATTTTGTTTATTTATTATATATAATTATGCTCTTAATAATAAATATTTCAAGACTATTACTGTCCCTTAGTTTAATGAGATCTTGCGACTGATGGGTTGAAACAAGTTTTTGTATTTCTGGTTGCAGCGTTGTTAGAGATAATCGATTCACAATATCAAGACGGCCACAAGCTTTTGATAACAATGGAACTATACTAAAACCATAATCAACAATAAATGAAGTGGAAAAGCTGATAAAAAAAACAATTTTGCCTCATCCTAAAGCTGTGGAAAGCTAATTGCGATTTAACTGTTTATCCAGAAATGTTGTTTGTCGTATTTGAATTTAGCTTTGGCTGTTACATCACTTTGAAGTTCAATTAGACATTCTTGTAAAACGATGTTAAAATCATCCAAATTCACCCCGAATGGATCCACCACCCAGTCTTGGAAAGTTATCCATAGTAGGTCACTGAAAATAAATTTCATATCATTACAAAGATTTTTCAAATGTTTGATAAATACAATTATAAGTCAAGAGTGACCAATGAAGGAAATTGCAGTTATCCGTGACGTCCAATTGCTTAGTTTTCCTAAGAAAGCGGTAATGTTCTCTTTGCACGACGTCAGATTGCTGTTTCTTCTTTGCAACTGTTTGTTCAACATATTCAGTGCTTCGAATATTTTTGTGTATAAAATATGTCCCATTAACAGCAACTATTTCTTCTCCAAGATGCTGATGATAACTTATAAGTGCTACAGTATTGTCCCAAAGCGAAACAAAATCAAGAAAATGTTTCCCCCTCCAAAAACTTTGAATACTGGAGTTAAGAATAGCTTAAATGCACTCACAATATGACGGTGACACTCAGGAGAGGCGTGGGAGACGCTTATACATATAATGACTCACTTTTCCAGGCAACCATTTCGCTAGGGTTTTCCCCGATTCTAGAAGGCGGAGGCTGAGTCATGAATTCCTATCTACCAGTGCTTGGAATGCACAGATATAATACGAGTACAATAGGTTCAGTCCCTTCTAATTAAGTTACACTAAAACAAGGATATTAAGCTATTGTGTTAACATGTGTACTGACCTACTCATGTTTTTTTTATGCTGGTAATATTTTTATTTTAGAAGTGAACTTTTTGTGGCTCACTTTAACAGTTGTTTCCATGGTTCCCCAACTTCGTGACTTTTACCCGTGTCTCAGAATTACGTCATGACCTCCTGGGGGGCCATATAACCCACGTTGGGAACCTACTTATAAGATAAGACCATAGTGTAACCCACCAAGGTAAGATGGTGGTTCAGTGTAAACGAAGTGTGAATGAATCCAACCAGCACATCGCGAGTATATTCTGAGCGATAAAACAGTTTTACAACTTGCCTTGCTAATGGAATATTGTAGCAATCTTTTTATTACCTAATTCTTCAACTTAATACAGCCATAAAATATTGAGCGGTTTTATAGTTTCAGCCTGCTTATGGAAGCACAAAGTGGGTAAAGAGGTCTATTAGTGTTTAATAGAAGTTGAGCTCAATCCCAACTGGCTATAAAATATTTTTTTAAATCAATTTACTAATGTGTACACTGCTTCTTACTACCCATTCTGGCTAGTCACATTTTTATACTAAAAAGCTGGTGATGAGGAAAGTAGAATTCTTAGAGGAAGTGTTCTCGCATTTACGTAGAGGAAGAATGGGATTATTTAGGAAAATACAACCTCACTACATCAAACCGGGACTCAAACCCCAACCTACCCAGCACCAGCAAACCATAAAAGACGAGACTGGTGACTTTTCTTTCATGTCCACCAGTGTGGTTTTTTTTGTTGACATTTCTATTTACTCTAATAAATTGGTTTCTTAGAATACATATGACAAACACTATAAAATATATATGTATATAGATATATTTGGATTCATCCAATTTGATTAATGATTATTCACTTACTCTATGGCTTTAGGAACTCGAAAGTTCATTGCAGCACATACAAAAGCAAGCCACCTATCCCTATCTTTACCCTATCTTGAGCTGCTTCTATCCAGTCCATTTCATTACACCCTCCCTATCTCTTTCAGGTCCATTCTAATGTTATCCTCCTATTTGCGTCTAGGTCTTCCCATTGGTGCTAATGTACTGAGGATGGTTTTTCATAAATACATTTCCTCCTTTCCTCCCTCACAAATGTAGTTACATTTCCTATAAATTATACTTTCCTTATCTTTACACCCCAAGGGCAAATGAACGGATAGTCTGGACGGGTATGAAGACGTGGTGCACATATACGGATATACCTCGCTAGTTTCTTCAGAGACATCTGCCTTCTATTTCTCTCCCCACATTCATATGGGGAGAGAGAGAGGTATTTACTTTCATCCGGAGAATCTCACGACATCGAGACGACAATATAGAGGCAAGCGTTCCTTTTGTGTTTGCAAGACAGCTCCTTCCAAAGTCCTATTTATTGCGAACAAAACTAGGGGATTGCTCGGGTTTGACATGGCCTAAACTATGAACAATTACCTGTCACATTGAGATCACCTGTGGAATCTACCACGTGTATGGTATGGACAATTATGAACAGGGAAGATGGGTTTGATTCCCAAGAGGGTTAATTGGGTGTAATTTTTTCTTATTGTTGTTTTAAATTTTCACATCTGTCGAATGGCAATGATTCTATTTGGAATGCTACATCATTATCCTATTTTTATTTAGTTAAATTAATATAAGTCACAAATAACCAACGCTGACGCAAATTACCCTCTTCATCTTGTTTTTCTAAGCTAGAAATTATAGCCAATGATTGCGAACATATATGGAAATGTGTAGTTAACTCCATATGTGCCGTGCCAAAAATTATTCTTGTTTTAACTTATTCACCCTATCCCAAGCTATAGACCTAGACCCCACTAATGGGGTAGATATTAGGAAGGAATAACATGCGCTTTTGTGTGGAGGAAGAGTGGGAAACAACTTAGGAAAAAACCACCCTCAGTATACCCGATCGGGATCGAACCACGATTTCCCCGTCAGTCATCAGCAGTCTAGTTCATTGCGGGACCATGCATCCATCAAAATAGGTCATAGCCATTAAATAATCCTTAAGTTTAAAGTATATTCTAAAACATGGTGTGTGTATATGTATATAAATATATATTGTATATATATATACATTATGTATATTGTAAATATATAAATATATATATACATTATGTATATTGTAAATATATAAATATATATATACATTATGTATATTGTAAATATATAAATATATATGCATACAGATATATAGATACTGTATATAATGCAGAATACATACATATATATATATATATATATATGTATTCTGCATTATATACGGTATCTATATAAGTATATATATATATATATATATATAACCTTTCTTTTTAACGAATGCTAATAATGGGAAAACCCCGCTTCAGTGGTTGCATGG
This sequence comes from Timema monikensis, assembly GCA_902151445.1. Classification (NCBI taxonomy): domain Eukaryota; kingdom Metazoa; phylum Arthropoda; class Insecta; order Phasmatodea; family Timematidae; genus Timema; species Timema monikensis. The sequence goes on from CABFVZ010001266.1 coordinate 48,344, forward strand.
TCTAAGGCATCACTCTTGCAATAGATTAGACTGCCGATGACAGGGAGTATGGGGTGGATATGTGGTGTTAAAAAGCATATGTGGATGCGTAGACTATATGTCAAGCTAATCTAGTCTGAATTTTCTGTAATGGTTAGACTAGAGTTCTAATCTTAGCTATATGTGCCAAGGGTGATTATATTAAACGTTTTCCCACTCTCCCTTTCATTTAAAATTATATTATACTCATCCTTACCTCATTAGTGTAATTATTTTATGCGAATATCCCGGATGGGTAGTAAGAAGCGGTTCAAATATTAAAAATATCATCCTTCTTTTAATGTTTTATTTCTTAAAAAATACATTTAATGATTTTTTTCAGCAAATACACCTCTATTCATCCCTTCCCTACATCAACTTGTGTTCCGTTTTGTATATCAACACTAACAGCTGTTTATTTAACCTAGAACATCTTGTTCCTTCATGTAATGGATTTACTCAAGCAGATATTTCATAATTAGTCGATCTAGCAAGTACCACAGAGGAACTAATTACTCGGTAAAGTTGTTAAACACGCCTTTTTGCGAGAGTTACTGGGCAGAGAGGGAAGGCCATTAATAGTTCGTAGATAAAGTAGCTCAAATTTGCCAAAAATATAAATTTTACTTTCATTTCCATTTCTAGTTTCATAAAAATGGTGTTAAAAATCAGCAAAACATGCATTTCAATTTCTTGCATTATTTTTTAATTAATTTGTTTAGTAATACAAATGTTATTGAAGTATTGCCAGGCCTCCACCGTGGTTCGGATTCCACGTTAAACTGTAGGTCCTCCATTTCATCTCACAATCACCCTACCATTACACATTAGCGTAAGTGCGTATAACCCTAACGGGTAGTAAGACGCAGTGCTAATAATAATAATAATTATTATTATTGAAGTATTAATAAAAGTAATAAGGATGAAGGGTGTAGTTTTTAGAGGAAGTGCACACGTATTAGCGTTGAGAGAGGATGGGGAAAACCACATTGATGAATATCATGTTGAAAACCACTTATTAGCTGCAATTGACTGAAATTCATACCTCGACCTTTATCGTCATAGATAATTACATCTAATGTGAGCCTGATGCTCTAGACAGCGAGAACACTGACGCAATATCAATACACAATAGTACAATATTAGTGAAGTTTTTGTTTCACTTTTATAACTTAGTTTATGTTTGTGGCTTGTTTCTTAAGTTTATGATCACTCTAATTTAAACTCATATCTAAATAGTTAGTTCTTCTGTCTATTGAAACAAGAGTATGGGTTCAAAAACTAGCATGACTGAAAAATGTGTCATTAATGAAATTGGTGTTTACTCTTTCATAGTGGTAAAGATATTTTTATTTAATGTCAAAACATACTGTGGAGGATCAATGTTAATATTATTGGATTAAAGTGGTCTAGAACTGTAATTTTAACCACTACATAAAATACCTTAAAATGCAAACAAAAAGATGAAATTCAAAATGAAAATACTCAAAATAGCGTCTAATCATAATATATATATTGGTGATACAATATATCAATCAAAGACTGGGTTTAATTTTTCACGCACTATGTCTTACTACATGCCCGTTGGAGGAAATGGGGAATGTACCCATATTTGCGTGGAGAGAGAGTTAAAAAATAAAACTCCATCATTACAGCCGGCCGGGTTTTGAATCCTAACTTCCCCACCACTGCCAAAAAAGACACAACAAGGCTCGCGTCTTAATATATTTTAGCACACTTAAATAAACAGTACATTATACTAATTTGCGCTGCCTTTTTTTTTAAACCACCCTCACACGCATTAGTGGGCACATGGACCAAACTCCAAGATCGTCTGGTGTACCGGTGCTGGGTAGCCCGGAGTTTCGAATCCCTGTCGTGCATACTGAGGATATAGCTTTTCCTTGATACTGTACCTATACTTAAGGTACGTAAATAAGGGCACATTTATTATCAAACTCTACCTTCCTTATCACTATCATTTTAGCGTATTTTAAATATTTATAGGCCTACATTCCGACAGTTTGGTTCAGTCATTAGCACATCTGCCTACTGAGTTAAGGGTATCGGCTTTGATTCCCAGCATGACCAAAAATTTCTAATTGATGTAGCCTAATTGGAGATTCCCCTCTCCCCATGAATAATTGCTTGGCAGGGTGATATCTTAAAGAATTAAGATAAATTACAAGTAATTCGTCGATATAATCAATCATTTAAGAAAGTATACGTTAATTACTTTAAATAAATAAAAATGTGTGTAGTTTGAACGGCATACACGATGTGTAAAAATATATATTTCAAATTAATTTTTAATCAAATTAAATGTGAAAAAGTGAAACTCGTCAGTCAAAATGCACTTTTGAAAACACTCCATGCTTTGTCAAGACTAAATGATTTTGAAGCTTCTACTCATGCATGAGCAAGTGAAAATGTAAACAATAACTAAATAAAGTAGGCAACAAAAAGAGCCGCGCCCGTAACGAAGGATATCTCAGTTGGTAGCCATGGCGGGAGGGATGGAGCTATTAACTACGAGTTAATTAACTTGTCTCCACCCTCTCAGCTCCCGGTAATTAGTTCTCGAGCTTTAGGGAACCTTCGGTCACACAGTTTCAATATTTTCCCCACTGAAACGATATTCCCCGTTGCAGCGCACCGGGTCGGTCAAGGTTTATGTTGTAAGGTTACGTCACTCGTGAAAAATACGGGATGGTCTCAATAGCACAGCTTTCAGAATGAGTTTCCCTAAATAAATTTGGATGAATCTTTGCTGGATGTTTGGAATACTAAGAGCTCATTATATATTAGGATTAGTCTATCGAACGTTTTAAGTGTTGAGTGCTCATAAATAAATTCGGAATTATTTCTATCTGACATTTTTAGTGCTGAATAATAATAATAATAAAAAATTTGAAATGGTCTCCGTTAGATTATTTGAATACCAAGTACTGATAAAATTAGGAATGGTCTCCATTGGATAGTTTAAATAACTGATTTCTCATAAATATATTCGGAATTATAAATATCACTATTCAAATTGCTTTTCAGCTTTGAACACTTATCTGCAATAAAATAAGTGAATTTTGGTTTAATCTAAAGAAAGGTTTTGCAAATTGTGAATACTTTTTAAGATTCTAAAACACAAAATTAGTGGCAGTAACTGAATTTTAAATGGCCTCCCCTTTGATTCCACAACTGTTTTGGTCCATATCCTTAATTTATAGGATATAGACCTTTCGTGCGGAGACAAATTCCACTCCTCCTATTTTTTTTTTTTTTTTATTTAGACCCGTGTCTTACTACCCTTTCGGGTTATCCGCTTAAGTACTAATTACGCTAATGGATAAGAAATTGGGAAGGTTGAATTAAAGGAAGTGAACCCACATTTGCGTGGAGGGAGAGTGGTAAACCATTTAGGAAAAACCACCCCCAGTTCACCCGACCGAGATTCGAACCTCGATCTCCCCGTCCTCAGCAGTCGGGCTCAACACGACTAGCGCGTTAGCCAACTACGCCACAGAGGCGGGTCACTCTTCCTATCAAATAGTAACGTAATTTTAGACCTGCAGGGCTATTATGACCATTCGACGCAAAGTTAGTTGCTACCGCTAGTTAGCTTCACTTTAGAGGAAAAGATAGCGTTTGGGTTATTATGACCACCACACTTTGTATCGTCCGCTAGTTTTAGCTTCGACTTTGCTTCTAGCGTTAACGCACAGAATAAAATCAGTTTGCGTCAACAGTTGGCAACACTTTTCCAAAGAATATTACCTTTTAATAAGTTAGAGGCTAGAAATTAGGTACATTTATTTCAAGAATGCTGGTGTTCATGACAGAACATTATTCATTTATTTTTATATTCCCAAACAACTGATCACAAGTCACATTATTTGCAAGAACGATTTAACCTAGCTTAATTTAATAAATCACTCGCATAATTTTGTTTGCTTACGATTTGAAATGAAAAAATACTAGGCCTACATTATTCAATACACATAACATATCTTAGTCAAAAAAGCATGTGAACTATGCATTAAAATAGTAATGTCACACGGGGAAATTAATAAATTAGTATGAGAAGTTGGCTAATAAAGAAACAAATGTTTTTGTAAGATGTATGCTTTATGACCCTATACTTTATTCTTCATATATTCATGTTGATACTGGAACAAGTGTGTTTTATTATATTAATTAAAAATAATTTTAACAGTTTATAATGTAGACTTCTTATATTTAGGCCTATTTTAATTTAAAATAACTTTAATTTATAACTAAAAAATAAATGCCTTATAAAACTTTGTTTCAAAAACAACATTTATCAAACAGTAGATTAATATTTTGTATTTTGGCTTTCTTAGTAGTCCAATTTTAAAACTGTTCTCGATTTTGTCAAGCCAAAAATTGAACGTTCAAAGATATAGGCCTACAGTAAGGTGTTTTAAATTTTATGTTGTTTGATTGATTTGAAGTTATATAAAATAAAACTTTTTATCTATACGGTACTCCACCTGAACATATATAGGCCGACTTTGTGCTAATTTTATTAATTTAGTGTTTAAAAGGTTCTCACGTTTGAGATTGAATCAAATATGCGGTGGAAGATCTTAGAAAATAAAACTAATTACTTAAAGTTGATGAAAGCGTTCAAGATATCCCAAAAATTGTGTTCACACTGAATATTTTCGACAACTTAATGTCAGTCGTCCTACTAAGTTAACAAAAAAAGTGAACGAAAGGGTGGTTAGGATTGCTAAAAATAATAAAATGCATCTTTTACTTAAAGGGAATTATTGAGACCTTAGTTAAGTGACTAAGAATATAAGGATATTACATTTCTTTATGAGTTGTTTGCAATTTATTCACTTCAGTATAACTAGGTTTAACTACTAATTATTGATTTCAGATAAATTTAGTAAACCTTTTATGATTAAAAAACCTAGGCCTAAACCAAACCGCATGCATATATTAAGCTAGGGCCTATTTAGTTATTTCCAGTCTTGGCTGCAATAGTTCAGAGGTCTACCACACATTAATGTGGATAGTAACTACTACTATGTATGTATGATTCAGTTTAAATATGATTACATCATTAAAGTTTTGTTGAGGCATCTTAAACATATTAGGCCTACGTTTTATTATTTTATCACCTGAATTATCAGTGTATGGATGGTGAATAGTAATGCATTTTGATAGTGTTGTGTTTCAAATAAAATACATTCAGTGTAAGCGTACTATCCCCACTCTTGGCCTACATCATGATATAGGCCTATTTAAAGTGAGATTATGTGAAACATACACAAAAAGTTTTGGGGTTATTATTTGGGCTAATGGGCAAGTTTAAATAATGTAACACAAAACACCGAATAAATTACAAAAACTAGCAAACATAACCTCGTAACGCAAACCAAATGACAAGTAAAATGTCTGCGCAACTTAGCGTCACGCCATTAGAAAAATATTTGCGCTCACAAGGACTTTGCTTTCGCAAAGAGGTCGGCCATAATAACTTTTGACGAAAAGTCTAGCGTCTCTCTGCTAACGGTCGCAAATTCGTTTTGCGTCGTGGTCATAATAACACTGCTGGTAGAGACTCAATCAGTGAATTGGGGCTCCTTACAAAGTGATTCTTTATTATCGTAATCCGCATCTCAGTACCATCCAGGCTATTCGAATAGTCACACGAATGAAGTCAGGAGTAAGGTAGCATTTTAAGGAGGTATATATATATTCATTCATGAGTGTAGAAAAAGTGGAAAACGAGCTAGAAAAGAACCTGCTTCGGTGGTCGCATGGTTAAGTCATCACTCTCAGGTTGGACTAGACTGCTGATGAAAGGGAGTTTGGGGTTAGATATCGGTTGGGTGTACGAAGGGTTTTTTTCCCGCTAGATGGTTTTCCATTCTTACTCCGTTCAAATTCAGGTACACTTCCTCAAAATTCAACCCTTCTCATTCCTAATACACTAGAGTAATTAGTACATAGGCGTATAACCTGAACAGGTATTAAGACGCAGTGCTAAATAAAACCTCAGTACGCACACCTGGAATTTGAATACCAACCCTCCTATCACCAGCCAACGATACAAGAATGACACCTTTATCTTCGTGGCCTTAGAGTGCAAGTTAAGATCTACTGTTATTATTTTTTTTAGAACAGCGTTTCTCTACCTGATCAAGTTAAACGCGTTTGCACTAATTACGATAATGAGCTTAGGGTTAAGAAAGGTAGAAATTATAGGAAGTATACCCGCATTTTCGTGGAGGGTGTGGAAAATCCGTTTGTAAAAAACACCCTCAGTATACCCGACTGGGATTTGAACCCTGATCTCCCTACCATCGACAGTCTAGTCAGACACAAGAGTGGTGCCTTAGGCCATGTGGAATTCATTATTATTATTATTATTATTATTATTATTACTATCGAGGGCCGCTTCAAACAGATGCCACTGGGTATATCTAGAAGTTTTCCTGTAGATTCTCAACGTTGCCACTACATAGTGACAAGTTTACAAGATGCTGTAATTAATGTAAATCATGAAGGGAATTAGATTAGTTAAACATACAGTAAAGTCAGAGAGAGAGAGATAGACAGTAAAGTTAGCCGTGTACTTTTGGTTGGGTCTGCCTGTACACCGAGCAGTGGTTAAACGCGTCACGCTTCTAACACCTACACGCTGCGCTGAAGAATGGGCTATGTCCTAAAAGTGGGGTAGAAATCACTGAGTCAAGATGGAAGTCACCAGAAGCTATGATTAGATGGAGGTCACCCAAGAGTTAAGATAAGCTGGGAGTCACAATACGTTTATATAAGATTAAGGTCACGATGAGCCTAGATAAAATGGAAGCTTGGGTGCCTCATTAACATTTCAAAACTAATCGTTTCAATCATTGAATATTCATTTTATATGCGTAGGTGCTGTGAATATAGTTGCGGCAGTAAAATGTGTCGGTTGTTTTGAGAAGATTTGAAATAACTTGCTCTGTGAAAACATTCGTAGTGACATTATTCTCAAAGATCTGTTTGTTGTCCCCTCAAACATAATATTTCTTGATAATCAGCTCTTTCGAGTTTGCAAAGCATTATGGGGATATACATCTATGCACTATTAAAGCAGATTCTTCCTTTTAATTTCGGAGTAAATATTAAATTAGGCTTGAGTGTAAATAAGGGATAGCTGTGACTGGTAGTAACACACGATGCACACAAGAATGAAGACATTTGGGAATATTAATTCAGACAGTTTTTGATGGGAGACTAAAAGAACGCATTTAAAAGACATGAAGACATGAAGATATGAGAATATTAACCCAGAGAATATTGATTGTAGACTGAAATGCAACGAACGCTCTCTTTGTGAGAGATGCTGTGCATAGAGATTCGTTGTCTGGACCAGGCGTGGACACATTTTTTTGCTGAGAATTTGAATATAAGAATGGGCAGTCAAATATTATTATTATTATTATTATTATTATTATTATTATTATTATTATTATTATTATTAGCACCGCGTCTTATTACCCATTCGGGTTATACAGCACTTACGCTAATATGTAATGGTATGGTGATTGTGAGATAAAATGGATAACCTACAGTTTAACATGGAATCCGAACCACGGTGGAGGCCTGGTATTCCCCACATTCACAAGTTGTGATTATTACACGTCTTGTCAGAGGTGAAGGAAGGGTTTGGTAATCAGATAAATCTGTGCCGGGACCAGAGGATTGAACCCCGGACCCTCAGCACAGAAGTCTGACACCTTACCCCTAGACCACCAGGTCACCTGGCAGTCAAATAAAATAAGATTTTACAGTAGACGCAATTTATTATATTAAAAAAATATAGGCAACGTAAAGAAGGAAGACAATATAAATAAGTGATTCTCCAATAAAACGTTACTTAGTGAGTCCAGTTTGGTGGCCACATGGTCTAACGCGCTACTCTCGCAGCAGACTAGACTGCCGATAACAGAGAGATCAAGGTTTGAGTCTCGGTCGGGTGGAGGGTGATTTTTTCCAAAATGGTTTTTCACTTTCCCTTCACGCAAACGCAGGTAAACTTCCTCTAAATATAACCTTCCTAGCCCCTTAAACCTTTAGCATAATTAATAAGCGTATAACCCGAACGGGTAGTAAGACGTGGTGCTAAAAACATAATGGGACGAATGCAATCTTTTTCATATCTTTTATTATTTCTTTAATGTCAGATATAAATTTAGTAGCTGAGATTCTTAAAACTACTTATAAATTTCATTGTTGTGTTGAATATAAATTGTATATACTTCCATTAGAATATTTTTTTAATTCTGTTATTTTTAGCACTAAACATAAAAATACGTGATAGGCCGCAATTTTCCCAGGGCTGATCTAATTCGAATAAAAAATATACTTGGTTCTATAAAGTTAGTTTATGGGGTGATATACGGTAGGCTCTGTCTCTGGTTTCAGGATGCACCTCCATTTTCACCACTTAGTGTTTTAATCAGAACACCTGGTGTGCTTGCCAATTACTAGGAGGTTGTAAAGCAGACAATGCCTTCGGCAACATTAGCGGGCAATGTACCTAAATGTTCGATAGTAGTTTTTTAAATTGTACCATTGTAACAGCAATAGTGGGCACGTGATTAAACGTGAAGTTTGTTTAGGCTGCTACTCCGATGATGGGAGGGTCAGTGTTCGTATCTCGGCTTGGTGTATTGAGGGTGTTTGTTTCCTAAATGGCTTACTACTCTTCCCACAAATGCGACTATATTTACTCTAAATTTCACTTTTCCCATCTCTAGTATATCAGTGTAGATAGATATGTGGATAGTCCTACTGTTTAATAAGACGCGGTAGTATACAAAAAATCATAATTAGTTTGCATTATATCTTTCAGTGGTGTAGCATGGGTATTTTCCAGGGGACCTGGTTTAAACTGAGCTTCTGGCATTTTCTCCCCGGTCTGGCCCTATTTGACTAACCACGTGCTCTACCCTTGGCAGGGAGTAAATCATGCATGGTAACTTAATGTTTGTCAAGTGGATGGAGGCTAGTAGACTCGAGTACTTTTCATGTAATCAAGGATTCACACAAACGACTGAACTTTTAACGTTTCTGATGTTTGTCCTTATAGGCACTATACTTTTTGATTACTGATGATTATAAATTGTGTATATTTAACTCAAAGGAACCAGTGACTTAACATATAGGGTAATGATGAAGAGTACTAAGTTATCTTTTAGAGGGGGATGTCAAAAAAAAAAATCCATGCACTAGCCTGGAATTTGAACCTCGACCTCCTCACATACGGCTGTCCAAGGATACGCGAGTACATGGAACTTATGGCGTGTATACAGGATGTTTGGAAACTCATAGCCCAAACCACGCATATAGCTTGTATGAACAAAAAGTAATACAAAATACCTATACACTTACATCCGGAAAGTTATGCTTTTACCATTACATTGTGTCCAAAGTTTCGGTGTACAGCGCCGGGAGAGCAAAGCGGTTCAAGCATGCGTGTACAACAGGTTGCATAGGAGTTAGGCATGCGGCACTGTACACCTTGACATCTTGGAGCACTGCAACATAACATACCACAATTAATAGAAAACAACACATCAGTCCATTATGTTTTGAGGGTCATCATTAACGGTCCAACATCACAGAAAGTGCTTGTCATTATCGCATGTGCAGTGCTACTTGTCTAACTCCTATGCAACTTGTTGTACACGCATGCTTGACTGCTTTGCTATCCCGGCGCTGTACGCCGAAACTTTGAACACATTTAATGGTATAATCATAGCTTTCCGGATGTAGGTTTGTAGGGATTTATATTACTTTTGGTTCAAACAAGCTATGTGTACAGTTTGGGCTATGAGTATCCAAACACTCCTGTAAAGTTGAGATTCGGGTGTTGGTCAATTCCCCATTTAACTTGAACTGCTTGTTATTCGTATACTGGGAGATGAGTTGACTGCCAAGACTATAATCTTAAGGGCCTTACATATAGTTCTTGCTTCGTGAGTCAACCAATCTCTCAGTATATGAGTAACAGGCAGTTCAGGTAGATTGGAGGATTGTTTGACCTCCAAATCTTGACTATAAATGTTTCACTTTAGTGCGCGGTCTACTTGAAAGGAAACATACTCCTCCATACTGCTGTATTTCTCATGGTGATTGCGTTTCTAAAGCTTCATAACCACTAAAAAATATCCAATTATCACAATTATTATCAAGGTGTTTTAAGTTGCTTAGACACGGGTTGGTTGTAATAAATTTTAAAAGGTTTTATATAGGTTTCATACCCTAAAAATAAATATTACGGTGCATCACACAGACTTTCTCGATCCTTTACCTAAAAAAGGAGACATTTCACTATAACTAGTAAGGTATTTGAAACGAAATAGTATACATTGTTACAAATACATAGTGAAAAAAAATAGCATCATATTTCACCAAACAGCAAAAATTAAACACTAGACACTGTGACAGAAACATCACATCTCTGCAAAAAGCATAACGGTATCACCACGCTACATCAGCAAATTATACTATTTTAATTGCCAATAGCTAGTCACTAGTTTTGGTCTCAATTTTTGATTAAGTAATTGATACACCAAATCACCCCTTTTCGATAATATTTAGTTTAAGTGTTTGTTAATTTTTATGTTGTTTTTTTAGCCTACTATACCAAATTCGTGAGCTCAAGCCATGAACTTTTTTTGTATACCAAATTGCAATTTTCTATCTAAAGAAGAAATAGTTTATTATTTCTATTGGTTTCGTCAATTCCAAGAACCTGCCCCTATTTTCCAACCCTAGCCCCATTTAAAAAAATTTAAATACCGTTCTGATTATCTGGATTGTGTCGATTCCATAAATGTTCAACTCCCCACTCCTCTGATCTTCATTTAAATATATATTTGCTTATAGCTTATATACCATTGGTTTTATAAAAATATATTTAGAATAAAAGTTTTTTTCTTAATAGTCTTACAAATAATGATACGTTATTTCGTATCTCAAATAGTTGTGCATATATTATCAAAATTGGAGATATCCTCTTATTTAAATTTTCTTTTTTACGGGAAAATGAAATATCCTACTTCATTTTATTCATAATGTTAAACTGTGCTAGAAGAATTTAATCAACTTTATTAGAATAACTTCACATAAAGATGACCAAAATCCAAATAATTTAAATCAACACCAAAAACCGACTAATGAAATTCAATTTTCTCTCTCTCAGACCTGAAGTAAAATACTTACTCTTAACTTTAGGGTTGGATTGGCAATTCCAAAAAATGTCCCTGGGAAACCTTATGAAAACTCTAGATACCAAGTTTTAAACTGTCAATGAAATGGTTTAGGCTCTGAGCTGAGATAGACATAAAATGGCATCGTAAGAACAACTAGATTTCGTATAAAAATTTCTAATTCCATTTTTTTTTAAGATCACAATAATTACGCTCGTCTAAGGATCATAATAAAGTAAAGCAAATTGAGTGTAGAATTTATAGCAATATGAAATTATTTTTTATATCAAAGTCATATTTAGTACGTTAACGTGTCTGAAGTTGTTTTTTTCCTAAATATGTTTACTATAATCTTTATAAAGCGCATTGCAATATTATTTATTATTACGAGTTGTGATGACTGCTGATATAGAAATGTTAGATGAGCTAAAAATAAAATAATTATTTGAACAATAGTCAAAACTAATAAATGTATGCTCCTTGGTTAGATTAGAACAATCAAAGAATAATAAGAAATATCATTCATATCGATGATATTATTTACAGAACACACAGTAAATATAGTTTGAGATTATAAAATAATGACAATATTATCCAAGCTTTCATAAATTACCATTAAATTTTCAGTTTTAAGCTTCAATGCGAAGTCATTTTCAACAGTAGTGAGAAGAAGAAATAAAAATATTTATTAATTGTGTCATTATTCGTCAAATTTAGTTTTTTATTTGCTGTGCGAACCCCATAACTTCCTCTAGGATAAGTTATTGTGTGACCCTGTTTAATTATGTTTCTAGTCATTTAGTTTAAGATCAGAAATGCGACATTTCACATGAAACGTCCCTACATATGAGCTAGTCTTACCTTTTCATAAATTATTTTAAAATGTCAATATTTACAATATAAGATATTTAATCCTCTAGGAACTTATCGGGGCCTTTTACCTCCTTCTTGACGTGAGACATATTTTTGAAATAACAAACCACTTCTTAACTAGCTTGGGATTTCTGGGTGTATGCAACGCGTCTGAGCGCTCCAGTATGCGGCCTCCTTGATGGCTTAGACCTTTCGGTCACCACCGCGGGTGTTGGGTTATTAGAGCTAAATTAACTCATTCACAGTCCTCTCTGCCTGTGAGGGTGACAAGCTACCAAAACGATGACGGGGCAGTCGGTACTTCATCCCCCTTCACAGGCTAGGGAAGGTATCGATCCTTCAGAGCGAAGGGGATGAAAAGGAATCAACCCCTCTCTCCAACAGTCGACACCATAATAAACAACCTGGGGCAGGCTTTGAGCAGGAGGATTCCTCGTCTACCAAAGGGGGGTGTACATGCTCTTGGCTGATTTACTGCTGGCTACCTCCTCTCCAGTGGTGGATCCAGAAGGAGGCGATTGAGGTGATCGCCCCTCACCCCAAATGTATTGAAACCTGTACCTTAATGTTGTAAAGAAATGATTCCTGGGTACAGCGTAAGACAATGACTGAAGAACGGCTTTCAGTTGGTCTTGCTTCACTACATTTCCATCATGATATTTCGGTAGAAGTAAACAAGGTTGTTAACCGTTTAACAAACAGTGGTATGTATTCCAACAGACGGATTCATTGTTTAAAACTAAAGTTTGGCAGTAATATTATTATTAAGTTTAGTGATAACTAATTATTTGTATTAGAATACATATTTTTTCTATTAATAGTTAACATTTAAGCACTTTAAGCCTAATTACATAAAACAATTATAAGAGTAACTTTTTTTTAACTAAAATAACAAATTTACTAATCAAAATTGTGTTTTTCCTTACAAGTCCTCTTATTAATATTATTATTATTTAAAATATATGTTTTACTTGAAGGAATGTAAATACCTCCCCTCCTCAGACAACCCCTGGATCCGCCGTTGCTCCTCGCTGGGGAGAGATATTCTTTTGATTCAGCCTCCCGTCTGATAAATAATGAATGCAAGGAAAGCGAATGGTAGCATGCATTATCAAATATTAGTGACCAACTATAGTGGAAACGCTGTTGTAGGGATAAGAAATAAAAATCTTCTTAGTGCAGTCAACATAGTCAACATATAGCTAGCCTACATTGGTGTTCATATAGTCCACGCCATCACTCTCACTTAATATTGCTTTACCAGTGACGGGGAGATCGGGGTTAAAATTATAGCCTAGTATTCTGAGGATGCTATATCCTAAATCTTTTCCTATTCTCCCTCCAAGCAAACGCGTGTAAGATTCCTCTAAACTATTTCGTTTTAATTCATATTTTATTAGAGTAATTAGAGTCATTAAATGCGTTAAGCCCGGATGGTTACTGATACAAGGCAAATGTGTACCATGTATTACTAGCAAACGGGTATTTCTGCATTTATTATTACTCTAATGAGCTAGTAATGAAAATAAAAAGGACATATTCATTCAAAAGGTGCAATAGTAGTCCAATTTTAGTGTTGAATGCTCAAATAGTTTTATGTGAAACAAATAAGTGTTTTTTAAACCTTATATACTTTTTCCTTTCAATTCCGACAATCGTATTTCCCAAATGCGTTGACGCGTTAAAATTAAGGAACAAATCAGAAGACGAACACACGCAACGCAACCCATAGCTTTCAACCACGCGTGCACGTTACTTACTCGGTGTGAATAATTTAATATAATGCATGGTTACCAGTTGGATCGCGTCGACGAAACGCACGTCAGCACCACACCCCGTGCTCTCTGTGAGAGAGACCCGTTAAAGGTACATTTCGTACCAAGTGACAATTCACCAGACCCGGTGTGTATTGAGCATGTGGAGGAGGTCATCAGTGTGGTCTATGACAGACCTTTATATCTATCTGATCTCTCTGACTTGGCAGTAATGCCATGGGAATTAATCACTTTAAAACTCAGTAAAGCATCCGGACATGATGGTATTAAAACGCTCTCTTCCAAAAGCTGTCCTTGGAAGTGATGTATAGGCTTCCTCATGCCATACCACCCTGAGTAATTTCTCTAGGATCTGGAAGTACGTCAACGTGATCTGCTTCCACAAATTGGGAGATAACCCAGCTTTGTCTTCGTTTTTCCGACCAATCAGATTGAACGACTCGTTGTGTAAGTTATTCAAAATATTACAACTGATGAGACTATTACGACATATTCGGAAGGGTGATGTTATGGCGAACGATCAGTTTGTCTTTCTGGTCGGACAAAAGGCGTCTCAGCAGCTTGTTCGTCTTATAGAACAGATTACGAGTAACTTTAACATTATCAGATTGACTAGTGCTGTCTTCCTTCACATGTCAAAAGTCTTTGACCATGTTAGGTATTGAAGACTACTTTTTAAACTCCTTTCCCTGGATTTTCCCTTTTACCTAGTTAAGGTTTTTGAGCACAGCCGTGCTCTTCACACGGAAGAGAAAGTACGGCAGGTCAGCCCAGTACGATTGTTTGGAGACCGGATTAGTTGAGTGGATAATGCCAAATACCTCAGCCATACACTAGACACCAGGCTAACCTGGTGACTATACTTTACAGAAAAATTGACCAAGGTGAGGCAGAGGCTGGGAATTCAGGGCCCAATGATGAACATACGTTGCACCCTGTCCACGAAGAATTGACGTTGTAAAAGCAGCTGCTAATGTCAATGTTCGACTATACGTGTTCGCTTGGGGGTAAATGGCGGGCATGCATATGAACAGGAAGCAGGTATTTCACAATCATTGTTGACGGACCTTGGTACGTCTCTTATAGAACTAAGCATCGAGGCTAAGATAGATCATATTATAGAAAGGACTATTTCCAGAGATTTCTTGAGTCCTATTACGGCAAGCTGCCGGGTTTCACAAACAAAACTATACAGGATCTTGGTAATTATGTGACAGACACAGGAGGGACCCACAAACCTCATTAAACACTTCTCGGACAAGCGAAATGTTTCTCACCTGTGGTCCGTGGGAGACTCTCACCCAGCCCCCCGTTGATAAATGTGATCGAAAACCTTGTAGGTTTTACTTTGTTTTATTTGTCTGGTTTTACTAATCCTATATATTTCACAAAAGGTGACAGTCCGTCACTTAAAATCATGATGATGTGATATATATGGTCTGTAAACTATTTAATTTGTTCTCGAGCTTTCCTTATGGATGCATTTGGGTACCGATTTGGGCAACGTGATAAACTTAAAGTCCAGTATACACGATACAATTTACTGTACACAATTTTTGTCACATTTATCTCACGCAAGTTTTACCTAGAGTCTGCTCACACGTCCAATATGATTGCATTCAATATTTGGAAAATACTGTGGATTTGTTGCCCTTTTTATGGTTAAATAATTTTGAATTTTTTTGTAGTAGTGTTTGCTATTAATATTTTCTCAATCATTTCTATTTTTATTTTAATGGTTTTACAATCTTAATTAAAGAAGTTACTGTCCATCAGAAGTAGTTATCATCTTTACAACTCAAATGTTGAACAATACAAATTGCTAATGCAGAAAATGTTATATTTCCTACCAGGTACAATATAGTGTATACAAAGAGTTTAGTGAAGCAAAACTTATATAAACTTGGGTGTTCACAAAGTACAATATCATGGCCACAATATCTTGTATTTTATCTTGTACAATAAATTGTGTAATGTATACCGGGTTTAAAGGTAAGAAGTCGATGACACATAACATGTGAGGTGATATATTTCTGGCAGTGATTGTAGCACAAGGAGGTGAGGGTGGAAAAATAATAACAATAAATCGTGCAGTACTGTTCCTGCTCAAAGCGGGGACTAGTTGTTTTTGGATTGTTACATTCTCTGCAGCCAGACGATCATTTAAATATCAATATATATTAATATTGTTGTGGGATCTCAAGAATGTGGTTACTCAACATTTCAAAAGTGGGGCTTGATGTTGTATTGGTGGAAGTTTTTCGGGAAGAGGAAGAAAAACGCTATTTTTTAAATATCTGATTATTTGGTATCGTTGGAGGGTAGCGATTACCAATAAGTTAGCAATCCCCAACCTCCAGGCTTAATAATGATATATGGTAATACTTGGTTTTGAGTAGGGCTGGGACGATGCCAACTACCGATCCGATTTATCAGCCAATATTGAATCAATCGGCCAAGAATAATAGTTTTATCATGCAGATATTTACGCAGATAATTCAGAATTTATAGATATATTTTAAATTATTAAGTTATGAAAATATTATTCATAGTTAAAACAAAAATATTTAGATACAGTATGTTGAATTTAGACTTTAACTCTATGTTACATATTTTAATTTATAATAAACAGCAAAATCAGCATTCTAAACAAAATAAATCATTCAATTTTGTCTTAAGGCTTACTTCAAATTATTAAATAAATGATAAATATATTAGAGATAAAAATTTCCTCAAGTAAAGTGGTTAAATACTATCAAAAACAATATTAGGTGGGCCAGTATGATTTTATTTGTTGTGTATTTATAAAAAAAAAAATTATATTGCGTGACGTTGGCTGCATGCCGATTACTGAGCGCTCCCCGAGATCAGTTCTTAGAGCGCGTTCAAGCGGAATGTCAAAGTACCAATTTATAACTCTTGAGAATAGCTGTTTAGTTACTTTGTCATTTAACTGAGATTTAATCTATTGATCATAAAAAAAACTAAATAGGCATCGGTTTCCGTCAATATCGGCAACAAAATATCGGCGTCAACAATATTTGCAAAAGGGCTTATCGGCCCAGCCCTAAGACAGACAATTTTTTGGATGCTAAAGGATACGGTGGATTGGCCTTGCTTGTTGGTGGTACGTGGGGAATTACTCACAATATTGGATGGAAAATGAGACAGATGATTAATTAAACGACTTGTGGAGAAAGCCAGTCGAGCTGGTTTAGTTGGGCTCGAGTGGCAGGCGGTGGTCGAGTGCAATCTCGAGGAGGTTAAAGCCGTCGATGGGCTTCTGGGTTATTAGGTGATAAGTAGCAGAGAAAAAAGGGTAATGACCCATGTAAAAAATTATAGTAAAAAAATTAGTATTTTTTTAATCTTATAGCTCGTGAATTGTATTGGTTTTAAATCAATTAATTACCAATAAAAGCTCATAAATATTCCATGAGTACGATAACGTTTTATCATCTTATGGCCCTAGCTCACGTTACATTCCACCTCACGTTAAATGTATCCTAATAAAATAACAGCTTTCTCGTGCAGTTCGATTAACTGACGACCTAGCTGCTGCCTTCTGTTAATCTGAGCCTCAACTAACTTTGTTTCTCTGACGCTCCACTTAAATGCGCTTGTATTCCAGTAATTACTGCAACATTTAAAAGCACTTTGTTCGGTAAGAGGAGGAAGGAAGAAAATGGTGTCATTCGACCTCAGGGGTAGTTGGAGGTCAATTGGTGGGTTGGGGACGAGGGGGAAAGAATGAGGTGAAAAGTCAGGCTCACAAATTAAAAACGAAGACAAGTAAATTTAATCACAAAGTAATTAATTTAAAAACAAATCACAGAGATTAAACATTTTCTAAATATACCCCATTTTCGGTATTTTCTTATGAATTAACTGTTTGGAATGCTTTTGATTATAATTTACTTACAGGTAACTTAACACTATTTCAGTAATAAATACGTGCAGTCACTTTTACTTGTTTCATTGTGAAATTAATAGCAAGTTGTATCAATAGATGTTGAAAAACACCTAATGACGCTTAAACGGTCCGTTAAATATGGCCAATCAGGACAATAACAGTGGCAGGAAGCAAAAAGTCCTCTAGCAGAGAATAAGTAAACTATACAACTATCAAGTCACTTTAATGTATTAGGACATTATATTATATTAAGTTCAAACCAGTTCCTATTATTTTAGTAAGTTAAAATAAATAAGAAATATTACAAAGATGTGAGATTAAATTAAAAACTATAATTAACAGAAACTCCCGTCTGATTGGTTGAACTTTTTCTTTCTCCGTGTCTCACAAATATTTTGAAGCCCATACAGTGATAGTTTTTAGACACCTCTTCACTGACAAGTACAGAGCTGTCATTAACAAAATAATAATAAAATAACAATTTTTACTATTATTTGTGTAATAAATAAGTACTATTAAATAATTTTAGTAACTTATTACTATTATTATTATTATTATTACTGTTGTTGTTGTTAACACCATTCGTGTATCGTTATGTCTTGTCAAAATTTTATCAAAACTCAAATAAGAACACGTATTAAAATAAACACTGCACATCGCAGATTTTAAAGTCTTTTTCCTTTCACGACTAACTCTCTTAGATTTCTTTGTTGGTTCAAATATTGTCAAACGGGCGTTGCATTTGCAAGTTGTAAGTGCGGGACCCCTCACCAGTTCAGGGTCTAGTGTTGATGTCCCCCTTAAAGCACCACCCTCTGTCGCCAGTCCTGCTCCCCATCGGGAGAAACTCATTCAACTACACTAATTGAATAGGGATGAGGAAGGTAGCATTTAGAAGAAATATACCCACTTCTGTGTGGAAGAAGAGTGAGAAACAAACCAGTTAAAACTACCCTCAATACACCCGACCAGGATTAGAAACCTGATATTCTCATCACCGCCACTTCAGTCTACTGTGAGAGTGATGCCTTTGAGTTCAGACCATGTGACCCCTGACGCGGATAGCCTGCTATTGAAGGTAGTGGAATCACCCTCATGGGTGGGCACGCGGGCTTTGGCGTCAAATTTGTCTAAAATAGTTTGATGCTGATGAGGGAGGTTGGGGGTTTGAATCTAGTCCCTACTCGGTGTATGAGTTTGTTTTCCTAAATGGTTTCCCCTCTCCTCCACGCAAACGAGGGTACATCTCCTCTATATTATACCTTCCTCACCCCTACCCCCACTAATGTAACAATAAGAATCACCCGGATTGGACGAAACGCCATAGGGGGGAGGGGGTGTTGGAAAAAATGAAAACGTGAATATGTGTGAAGTCACAAAATTTATCCTTTTCATTCTTTGAAAACAAAATAAACTGTTTAAACTATATTGATACAAATATTATCAAATTTCTCTTTTTATATCTGTTTATTTAGGTTAAATATGCTTTATTTTTACATTTCAAGTTCATACGCTCATATTTATCATTATTTATCAAGAACAATCTTTAAAAACAAAGTTTGGAAAGAAACTGGCCATATTCTCATTTCTCTAGGTAAGTGAACACACTTTAGATACAAATACATTTTTAAAATCAAAATCACTCTTTTTTTTACTATGAAAATACTTTACCTATATTTTGCATTGACCTATATCATAAAGTGGAAAATGAGAATAAAACTGAAATATACCCAATAGCACTATTGATTTTTTTTATTTCTCCTTCCTTTTCTAGACTATTTTACAAATTCAATACAAGTATGAAACAATTTTAACCATTGCACAGTGCAGCAGATGTTCTAAACACTGCTCGTGAAATACGAATATATATATATATATATATATATATGTGTGTGTGTGTGTGTCTATATATAGACCCCCACACACACATATATAAAGACGGGAGAGAGTAGAAACTATTAGGTTAAGATGTGAACACGTAGCTCAGCGAAATACGTTTCTGCCAGATTCAAATACTGTTCGTCGAACTACATCCGAATGTTTTATCCAATAAAAGAGAGCTTATTCTGAACATTACTCCGTACAAATTGACTCTCGTCAAACAGCGCTGCCTGTTCCACTTCTTGGATTCTTTTCCAAGGACGGGAGAAACAAAAACTAACTCGTTGTTTATTCCTCCCTCCTCCATCCCTCCCTCCCTCCATCAAGCTGGTATGATAAATAAGTACTGTACATTTTAGGTGTCACTTGTAAAGTGCTTGTATATTTTTTTAAATACAATATATTTTGATTTTAGGCCATTTTATTTGTTTTTATACCGTATCTTATTAGCTGTTAGGGTTATAAACATATTTATTAACTACTCTAATGGATTAGGGATTAAGACGGTAATATTTAGAGTAAATGCACCCAAATTTGCGTAAAGAAAGATCAAGAAACCAGTTGAGAAAAACACCCTCAGTATACTCAGCTGAGATTCAAGCCTTGACTTCCCCGTCAATAGCAATCCATTCTATCACGAGCCTAAAGCCTTAGACAGTTTTACCACTGACCGATATAGGTATATTTATTGAACTTAGATAGGCCTTTTTTGAATGTTTAACTTGTAATTTAAAAACACAGGATTATATGAAAGAAGTTGGGGGAAGAACATTTTTTTTTTGTTGCAAAATTTAACTATTGATCAAATCTAGTGGATCTTTTTCAGTACTATCAGATGCGTATATCATGTTGGAAAAAATACACTATGCCCTTGATTAATAGAGGTTGAGGCTTTAAAATAAACATGTTGGCATAAACATGAAATGTCCCCACCGTAGGGTGTGCTGTCCATATTGTGATAGAGCTCATTCTGCACCTTTCTGTTGTGCCAATTAGGGTTTAGGGCTAGGAGGGCTCCAACCATATTGTATAGTGGATTTTTTCAGTTTGAAAGTAGTAAGAGAGCTACATATATGACCTGATCTGAATCAGACGGTAGTTCAACTATGAGAAAATGTGAAAAGAATTTGAAGAAGCAAAGGAAAGTGTATAAAGGTATGAAAAAGTATAATCTTCAATCCTAAAACCACGTGAGTGCTGAATAATCAGCAACACTGAAAAGATAGGAAGTAGCAGCCAAACAGACTATTTCTAATAATTTCAACAACATGAATTCACACAATGAACAGCATTATTATCTATTTATTTATTTATTTATTTACTATCAATCAATAAATACAAATACGCCGATCAAGGAATTCAGAACTACGACAAAGTATTGTGCCTATTGCTACAAACTACAAAGTGATAATAAAAAGTGAGGAAGACAAGAAAGACATTCCTGTGAGTTCTGTTTTTCGGAGCAGTTTATGGAATGACTACTATAAAGTAAAATTAGAATACACACAAAATTCACTAAACAATATAAGATATTCACTAAAATATATGTGTTGATGTCAATCCCAAAAATATAAGCTCAACTATTTCTGACTACATTATTAACTCTTTTAAGGCTAGGTAAAGTCATTAAATTATAAACTATAACTATAACAGAGTGTACTTGACTGAATATTTGAGTATTTAAAAAAAGCACAGCCTGGTAACAGAAAAATATCCACAGGACAAAGTGTCTTACTGAACTTGATATATTTCCTGAGATTTTATTATTAGTTCCGACTGACAAAGGAATGATAAAAGATACAAATGTTGATCTCTTAAGACAACGAAGCTGAACTAAAGATCTAAAATATAAAAGGCAATTACATCCCTGCAATACTGAAGCTCCTTTTAACCAAAATAATAACGTACGTGAGAAAAACCGAGAATCATTTAGTAGTACAATAAATTATGCAGAAATCTTTCTTTCCCCTATATTAATACCAACTATGTTTATTGAAGAAGACAGCTTTAGATGTACACCTTCAATATACAGTTATACACATAGTATCAAATGATAAATAACATTTTTACACTTGTTCAGAATGTATATATTTTGTGATGGAACACTTGGGAGAAACAAGAGCTAAGTGCTTATACGTTTAATTCACTACATGCTAAGTATTGTGAGTATTTGAAAATCAATAAATGTCATGTGGCCAGTTCGAGGAAATTCCTACTTGGAGTGTGATACAAACATAGGATTAATTGATACAAAAAAAATATAATAGAAGTTCCTGTGGGCTGAGAAGAAAACATCGCAGATGCTCGCAACAAACCAATGCCATTTGAATTAATCTCTGTTGAGCAAATTATTGATAAGCAGTGTCTGGATTATTCGAATACTATTACTAAAGAAAAAAAATGTCCTTTTCCAATACAAAAAAATAAATAATAAATTTCAAGTACATCTCTTCATACACGTTAGATAATTTGCAGGGAAACACACAATAAAATACATTATAAAGAACGTTGTTGGATCAACCTTGCGCTCAATGTTCAAAGCTAAAACTTTTTTATATCATAAATTCGAATTGAGTACACAATCCTACTTCTAGCCAGTACCATCAGAGACTAAAAGTACAAAGACATTGCATTTATGTCCAAATTTGCTTAATATTATTCATATAAACATATCATTAATTTGAACCATGCTAAGAAAATAAAACAAGAAGAATGAAATTACCACAAGGCCAAGTGTGACACTTTGCAATTAAACGTAAAAATAGCAGTACAGGTTCAACAAAATAAAGTTTCTAACGTCTACATAACAACTTGTTGATAGTTGGTTAATGTTCTCTTAAATTAGTGACTAGTATTGCCTGTTAACTCAAGGGACACTCCTTGTTTTATGGTACAATTTCATTGGTCATTACATGTTTTCTTCCAGCATTAATTGAAGCTACTTCTGTTATTTGTGTTTTTTACACGTTCAGCAAGATAAAGTAAACTTTTTTACTATTATAATTCACTTTAAAGCCAAAATCCTCGAGAAAAATATTTTTACTATTTAATATTTTTTTATTAAAAATTACAGAATTATAAACATTGAAATTAAATTTTCTAGAACTGCTCCAAGTGAACATTCCCTGTATTTCTCCAACACCCTTTCTATTAGAACACAACTTACAAACTAAAGTGGCCTTGAATAGCACAAATAACACTAAACAGCAAGCCCTATCTGTACCCTTAAAAGGTTTTATGCAGCAAAGTTATATAATATAGTCAAATAACCGTAGAAAAAACCTTTAAAACGAATAAAACAAGAAAATAAGGTACCCAACATTGATTAAACGTCATCGCATTAATTTAAGAGATTATAAACATTTAAATTTGACAGATGAAGTACACATAGGTTGGCCTATGAGAACATGAAACAATACCCTAACAAGGGGGAGGGGAGTGTTTATGTATTTCAAATTGCTCCTGAAAGTATTATTAATAATTCGATTAGGTTAAAAATGACAGCCTGGACACGGAAATTGAGCTCGGGATCTTAAGATTCCCATGTTTCCATTAATTGATTTGATTCGTCCATCAAAACTGATCCTGCTGACCATCATCCTGTATCAATATGCGGAGCATATGAATTTAAAAAAAAATATTATTAGTATTATTTGTATTCCCGCTCAACGCCTGAGCTAGTAGCTAATTTGATTATTATAAAATGCATATATACTACAAATTCAATTATAATTTAAGATAACTTTTAAATTGACTCAATAGATATTCAATTATATTTTTTAATCCTAAGATCCTCTGTGGGAGGAATTAACCACGAGCCACCACAAAAAATGCCCTTCCCACCCTGCATTCACCAGCAAAATTTTTATTATAGGTCGTGAATGTATGTTTAGTGCCAACAATCACGTAAATAATTTTACTCGAGTGAGCTAGAAAAGGCTATTTACCACATTGTGGCTTATCCACATCACACCAGGCAAACGTTGATATATTCCCATGAAACCCCCATCGGTGGCCGCACGGTACAAGGTGCCACTCTAGCAATAAATTATACTGCCAATGGTGGGGAGATCATGGTTCGATGTCGGTCGGGTGTACTGAGGGTGTTTAAAAAATCGTTTCCTACTCTCACTCTACCAAAACGCTGGTGCATTTCCTCTAAATTCAACATTCCTCATCTTTAACCCACTAGCGTAATTAGTGCATACGCGTATTACCCGAATGGGCTATGCTAAACATATTCACGTTGAAATTCTCTATAGTCATTTTGTGTCCTTGTCCTATAATAACCAGGCCTGATTTAGCAACAAAAACAAAAAGTTTTAAAAGGGGAGGAAGGGTAATTATGGGCATAGAGAGATTATTATAAACTAATCATTTTATACATGATTAAGAGTTTTATTCTTTGAGAAATGACTTTTTTAGACTATAATCTATCATGGAAACGGTAGCTAGTACACCCCAATTTTCTTACAAACGGACATATCTGACAAGTGAACAAGTTACTAAAACAACTTTCCATATTCATGCGTCTAGTAGTGATATCTACAGCTCTCACTTTTGATAGGTACTATCAATTACTATAAAATAATAACAATAATATAGAAAAATGTTATCAATGTTGACTGCAAAAAATGTGTTTGTGTTCCCTAAAAAAAGTGTTTTAAAGATCCACTCATAAATCAAGGTAAAATTGTATGATTCGCACCGGTGCACAAAAGTGTTAAGCTAGTTTTTACCTGGGTTTTTTGGTGACAGAGAAATATCTCAAATTCCAGCTGGGTATATTGTGATGTTTTTCCCTTAACGAAAATTGGGGGTCACTTCCTATGATTTCTAGCTTTATACTCTTCAGTCTAGGGTAATATGTCTAACGCTACCAATTTTAAAATGATCATCTAGAAATTTACTTCTTGAAAAGGACGACGAATACTTATACAAAATAATAATAATAAATAGATTTATCAGCACAACTCTGAATCGAACCAGGGCCCGAAATATTGCAACGGGGATGCACTTTCCATATTAGGACGAACCATTTAATTTAAAATATACCCCCCGCTCAAAAAGCACCAAATTACAGGATTTTAACTCCCCAGCCTCGATTTTGATAGCATACAGATTTAATTTTTTATTCATGTATAAAACAGTTTCTTGTAAAGGGATACAGAGAAGAAAATGACGGGGAAAAGCTCTTTTTTATTTAATCGAGTGGATCTTCCTCGTATTTTTAAAGCGAAGTTTGCCAGACAGATGGCGCTCACGGTGAAAAATTTGGGCGCTCACTGTCTCAAAAGAACTGAAGTAGCGAAAGGGTGAGAGAGAAACGGGTGATGGTTGCATTCTGAAAGCGCGCGATGGAGTCTCCAAAATTTAATTACTTGGCTATACTTTTAGGAAGGCTTCTACTACCTGCTGTCAAGGGGCCAAATTACTAATTAGAACGAGCAGGTGGTTCAGGGGGAAAAGGGTAGAGGGGGTAAGTGACTTAGATAAGTATATTTCCTTCTTGATTCAAAAATAAATATTACAGTTACACTGCTGTAAAGGAAACCGAGGCGAATGAACTTAATTTGAAACGCCATATACAGATTTTTTTTTAATGTCGGAATGCTACCCACCTATTTTAATTTATATTAAAATCTAAGAGAGAAGTCCAATTTCTCGATAGAGAGAGAAACTAGATCAAATTGTATGAAATATTACAGAATATATATCAAAGTTCGAATATCATTTTTAAATGTTACAATGTTTGGTAAAAAATATAATAGTGTACATTTTCTCAATAGCAAATTTAATAGACATAAACCCGCTTCGGTGGCCGTATGGTCTAAAGTAGAGGTTTTTGGCCTTTTTTTTTTACGATTACATACTCCCAATGGATTGCCCAATATGTCGCCACACCCTATTAGCCAGACTGTCGAAATCATCACCAGCATTTATATTATGTCCTCAAAATATATGAATAGCTTGGTTTTGTTATGCATCTGGATAGTTAGGAACAGAGTAGATGAAAGAAAATCATAAGAATGTTATATTTATTTATAGAAAAACTGCAAATCTCACACACACAAGCTAGCTATAGCTAGCGAGATTTTTATGTTCAAAGAGTGAGTTCCATACCCCCAGAAGGTTTGGATACCCCGGTTAGAATCCCCTGGTATTAGGTGTCACTTCCGCAATATAATAGATTGCAGTTGAAAGGGAAGTTGGAGTTTGAATCCTGGTTGGGTGTAATGAAGGTTTTTTTTTCCAGATGGCTTTTAACTCTCCCTCCATGTATGTGAGTACACTTCCTCTAAATTTGACCTTTCTCATCCCTAACACATAGGTGTGATTAGTATACGTACGAGTAACCTGATGGCTAGTAAGACGTGGTGCTAAAAATAAAGCTATCTATAGAATCAACAAAATACAATCAACAATACTAGTGTACACTAAAAACTCTGTAGTCAATACTAGTACTGGTGAGTCAAAAACAATCTTTACTGAAATCTCTGACCGTTAAAACCAGCTTCTATATCAAACTAGTTGTCCCTAGGGACAACTAATAATAATATTGATTTGAAAAAGAAAAATTAATTCTAAAGTATCAATTACATCCTTTTTTTAATTTATTGCACAAAGCATGATGTGAAGGCATTTCAAGTTGCAAGGATTTCCCTGTTCACTGCACAATCTTGGCTTCGAAGTACACTTCTTCGTGCGTGAACAGGGTACAGAGCCTTGGTCTGTTCCTAAACATGCTTTCCTCACAGCGGCGCTCGGAAATTTCGAGTCCACTTGTCAAGAACATTCAAGGAGAAACGTCGTATTTAGATATGAAATAAAAATAAAATTGTTTACGGTACTTTAGATTTTCTGTTTGAATTTTAGCTATAACCTTAACATTGAATGTACTGTACCTGCCTGCACAAGGGTGGACTGGCAGATTCCAAGCGGATCCAGGACAACAAATATGATTGCCCTTAGCATATATTCATATCTACCACTGACGCTGTGTTTCAGTGTAGGCTGAATTTCTGAGGTGAATTATTTATATATTTATTTATAAATAATTTAATCCCAAGAATATTTAAGTTTTTACTTTCTAGTGGCATGAGCAAAATTGTTTCTAAATGCTTAGACAATAACTGAGTATCTTTATTGATAAATATTTAAGTTTGTAAAGTGATCCTCCACTCACTACTTGTGTATATCACTTAACATAATGATTTTTAGTCTTAAAAATTGTTTACAAACAACACCAAGAAACAACAAACATTATGGTTTTACATTTATTGCCATCGCATATTTTCAAAAAAGATGTATTCTGGGAACCTCAGGCCTACTCATTCGAACTTTTGATTGAAATTTAATAAAAAAATAATTCTGAATCAAATGAATTTATTTTATTTTAAAGCATTTGCGCAGCCCGAATCAAACCGGACCACGTGGGCATCTCCAGGTGTACCGGCGGCCCAGTTCACCCCTGTACCTACACTATAATGTATCCAGCAGCACTCCATTATTCGTCCAGATTTTCTACAGAAAAGATTATTTTTTTCCAAGCACGACTCCTAAGATGCTTCGAAGATCTGATTTTGATTTGTCTCCATCCGGTATAGATATGATGTTACTACCTCCAACATCAACCGGAGGGCATGTTGCATCGGAAATAAATTTCATTCTCGTCTATTTCGACATATTTTAACAGGTTTCATGTCTATATGAATATATTTTGAGCACCAGTCACAGTTTCCCCTTCCTCTTTCCTCTTCATCGTTGATCTCATTTTCCTCCTTCTTTGCATTTATATGCTCAATGACTTTTCAAAGTTCATCTAGACTTTTTTTTTATACCTTTGGATACAAGCGTATGAATATTAAGTCCAACTCGGGGCTCATAACCGGACATCTCTTTGTATGGCGATTGTTTACTATCCGACTTAAGGACCCCATTCTCATGAAATACACAAAGCGAAGACCATCTGACCCAGTTTTGGAGGGGATGTCTTTCATTCAATCAGCATGTTTTCGATGTCCTGGTTGGCTCGTTTTACTGAGCCCTGGCTTTAAATCTCGTATTTTACGAAATCGTTCAGTATAGCATGTAGTTAATCCAGACAAAGAGGTCGGGGGTGTAAAAAAAATGTAATTGAATATTTAACGCAATAATAATTTTTATCGCAATCAAATTATATATTTTTATTCAATTTAAAATTACATTTTGAACAAAAGTCCCTAAATATTTTGTTCGCATGAACACCCACCCTCTCCTCTCGAATAGTTTGCACACTGTCTCAATTTCAAGGTTTAAACATGACAGTTATCTTGATTCTAGGTTCTAGGGAAGGGAGTTACGGGGCCCCCTTATCCTTCCCTTTTACCCCTTCTTGGCAGGGGCATTGAAGTGAGGGATGATCATATTTTAAGACTAGCAACATACTTCAACAAAGTTAATCAGAATATATTGCACTTGTACCATAGGCAAAGCCGCTTAGAGTATAATCTTGTGCTTTTGTGCCCGGGTAAGCTTTAATTTTAGCGCACCCTCTCATCAAATAATTTTGGTTCAAATATTTTCCTACGATCATTAAAGGAAATCATTACAAAACACATGTATGTATTTGCATGTCCATTGTTTTGTTTTATTATTGTAAATCGGATTCTTATGCACGTTATAAACAACTATTTTTATTTTGATGTAAACCTATAAAGGTTTTCACCTAGTCCCCCAACTCAGTTTGGCTATACACATAAATATTAATTAAGTTTATTTGGAAGGATTGAGGAAGGTATAAGTGAGAGTAAATCTACTCCACATTTGCATGAGGGTAGATTTGGAAACCATTTAGGAAAAACCACTCTCTGTACACCCGTCCATTATTTGAACCCACAAACTCCCCACCACTAGAAAACAACTTTAAATTATCCCACTGGAATAGATGTTTAGACATAAGATAATTGAATGTATGTCTAAAGTATAAGAGAAAAATTACAAAATAAAATGTAAACACTTGATATGACAACTCTTGCTAAAAGAAAAAAAAGTACTAAAATCGTTACTAGTTCAAACAAGATTCTTTGATTTAAGTTTAAGAATGACACTAATATGATTCTGCCAAGGACGTTGAATGAAAACCTAATTACGTTTTAGGCTATGAATGATAGACTTCCTGTATCTTAGTAATATAGTTGTAAAATGGCCACATTTATAATAAAGAACACTAACATTTTAACAAAATACGCCAAGTATAGCTTAATTAAAGATTTAGACCGCACTATCAAACATTTGATTATAGCCTATATAAACCATTAATGTAAGTAAAACGATAACATTTTACGAAACACTCAGTTTTACCAAACTTAACATTGCACTACAAGGGCTTCATTCACACCTTGGTGTCTGATGTTGGTAAACAAGTGGCAACTTTTAACAATGACAAAATTCGTACCGAAACGTTAAAGGAAACGAAAACTGTTTCAAATATATCAAAGAAATTTACGAATATTTTTATTAAAATTGTTACAATTTTAGGGTCTTATAAAACAGCATAAGTGTAACGGTGCTCTTTCGGGCTCCACGCCTCAGACGGTCATACATTGTCTGGCCACTCCTGTCTTACTTGAATAAAAGTGTTCCATTTGAACATATTATAATTACATGAAAGTATGGCTGATGAAACTTTATTTTATTTCTCTTATAAAATATAATCAGCCATAGAAAGATAATTCTTTCTGATTGGTTGTACAAAGTCTTAGACTTT
Organism: Timema monikensis; assembly: GCA_902151445.1. Lineage (NCBI taxonomy): Eukaryota > Metazoa > Arthropoda > Insecta > Phasmatodea > Timematidae > Timema > Timema monikensis. Next base: position 77,789 of record CABFVZ010001266.1, read on the forward strand.
ACGTTTTTGGCATCCCAAATTTGTAAAATAAATAATATACAATTTTGAGGTTAAAGTCATATTGCGTCTTAAATCAGTGACTGCCATAATTCGAAGTAAAAACCTTACGTAGCTAAGTTTAAGCTTTTTTAATTGTGCTACCAGCTTTAAATTTTTTTTAATTGTGTACACAAGAGATGGGATGGGTTACTTAAGTCTGTTACTCGCGTTCCGAGTATTGGGACAAGTCTCCACCGCAGGGAGCACTTCGAGCGACTACGCACTGATGAATGAATCGTCTGGGGAATCAAACCCGAGGCACGGTCCTCCATTTATTCCTCCACTTTTACTTCTTTGATTTCTTCTCCCTTCTTGCACAATCCTCTTTAGTTCCCCTCCCTCTTACTCCCCTCTCCCCCAACAAACGGTACACTACAAAGAAATAAAATTGCCCGAATTTATTTAGAATGAGTATGCTTCGGTGGTAGAGTGGTCTGAAGCGTCACTCTCACAATAGATTAGGCTTCCGATATAAGGGAGACTGGGATTCGTATCCCAGTCGAGTGCTCTTAGTGTGGTTTTCTCTCAATTATTTTTCACTCTTCTTCCAAGAAAATTAACATACACTTCTCCTAAATTCAACTTTCCTCATCCCTTACACATTAGCGTAATTAGTACATAGGTGTATTATCCTAACGGGTTGTAAGGTGCGGTGCGAAAAGACGGGATTGAAATTTAGAAAAGAGTCCATTCTTGTTTTTTTAAATTCTTAGTAAAAGTGCGATTTAATTAGGTACATTTCTAGACGAATTCCTTGACTAAATAGTTAGAGCGATTCTGTTCTAGGGGACCTTAGTTCATTTCCGGGTGATGCTGACAATATATTTACTTTTTATATGCGAGCTCATCCATCCTACTATACAATTAGTAAGTATATAATTAATAATAAAGTTCTGGGGATGTAATATAAGGTTTACCTCCCTAGTCAAGCAAGTTCTCGAGTCGTGTTCTTATATAATTTGTACATTTAGAAAATACACGCTAAGTATCTTATAAAAATACACTTAGATTGAGGATTTTTATTGGCACGTTTAATCCGATTAATAAATTCACATGGGGAGAGATGCACCAGCATTTTCCTGGAGTTATGCTTGGAAAAGCATGGTGTTGGTCTCAATTAAGGAAACACACCAAATTTCACAAGTCAAATTAGCAGCGCATGGGCACACATTGTCTCGTTTAGTCTGATTCGCTGGTGGCGCTGTGGAATGGGCTGAAATCCCAGCCGTGTGAATTGCGGGGATTTTTCCTAAATGGTTTTACACTACCCCTTTCCACGAATTCGGAGTATATCTTCTCATAATTATATGTTGTTAATTTCAACCCCAATTAGTGAAAATATGTGGATAGCCCAGACGTGGGTAAGATGCAGTGCATCAAAAAATTCACCACCCCAATATTCCATGAGGGGATTTAAACCCTGGTTTATCTGCTGTTGATGACACTCAACCAACGCTGCGGTTAAACACGCCTATAACGTGCTCTACAGGGCCAGTAGCTGTGCCTATATCTTGCATATCCCCCCCCCCCCCC